>PRKT01000193.1:0-17307 GCA_003671525.1 Saccostrea glomerata
AAAAACGTAAAATCTAGAGGAATACGGATAACTGGGAATTAGCTTCCGAAGCAGGGATTAGCTCATTTGACTAACAAAAAGAAACTAGTCCAATTACAGTGATTTCTAGGGAATAATTCATATTCAACGATGTAATTTTCATACAAGGAAAAAACAGCACAGGTATAATAAACTGAAATAAATGCAAGAATTTTTTCTGTTGTTGAACTTTTTGTGACTTTTCAACTCACCTGTCCGCCTGTCTGTCTATCAACAGTTTCAGATGTGACGCAATAACAGAGTGCCTGGTCAGTTTTCTTGTTTATATGAAGTTTTGCTCCAGATTGACTTTATTATTATTTATGGACTTTTAGGAGCTTCTAAAGTCAATCAATACGGAGGGCGATGGGTTTATAACTATTGACGAGTTCTATGACGCCATGGGCCGCCCAGGGGTAAAGGAAGGGTGAGTTACATATACAACTTATAGATACAGTGGTACTTATACACAGCTGTATATCTATGTATATCTACACATATATATTTACACCATGGACAAGTAAAAGACAGATGGAATTTACAGCCAATATTACAATTGCATTACAAATGGATTTTTAGGCCCCTTGTACGCTTTAAAATTTATTCTAGGCCCGACCCAATACAATCTTTTTAGGTTTGACTGTACATATTGTAAGCTCTTTGCTTCGATCATGTCTTTTCAATTTGGGTAAAATAATTTGTGACATCAATCAAAAGATGCCATAAAACAGTCGATACATGCACTCCTACTTTGTTTTTGTAATTTCAGAACATCAAGGTTACGCAATATCTTCTTTAAGTTTGATGATAATAAAGACGGGCGCGCGACAAAGGAACAAATACTTCAGGGGTTCACGGACATGGGGGTCGAGGTCGACGACGAAATTAAGGGCAAGGTCAACAAACTGGATACCAACAACGACGGGAAAGTGGCTTACCAGGACTTCGTACAGAGTCAGCTGGTGACGAAAGGTGTGCTCCACTAGCGGCCGAAATCTACACTAGGGGGAGACAATCAGCTTCTGGCAGGCAGTTTTGTGTTCAGTTATTACATTGGTGGTTACGGGAAGGTGAGCTCTACTGAGGACTAGTCATTTGTTGGATTTTTATGAAGAACAAATAAGATAAAACAATGCTGGGATAACTGAGTTGATGTATTTGTTTATTATATCATATTACTTTACTTTATTTATTGATTTTTATCTTCTTGAGAGAGTTTTTTTTTTCTATTGATTGATTTCAGTATTTAACAGCTTTAAGGAATAAGATGTGCAAGTTTTATCAATTCCATATTATGTATTGTGTTTATTCATGTGCAAAATGAAAATAAATTTTTAAACTATTTACCATTTATTGTTTTTTGACAATACTGAAAAATTGTCACAACAATACTCATAGCATAATATCACTGTATAGTACATAACTATCAAGTAAATATCCTATAAACATTTTCAAATAAAAAAAAAAAAACATGTTCATCAAAAAATCAGCTCTTAGTGTTTGACATTTGAATTATTTTCTGACAATTGATAAACATGAAAATTTGTGTATACTTAAAAATTTTCTCATTTCTGGTTTGTACATAAAAACAAAAAGTAAAAAAAAAATCTATCAAGAAGTCTTGATTAAATAATCTCAATCTGCTAAAGATCATTGTCCCCAAAATCTCATTTAAATCTAAAAACAAAATACATTAAATATTCAAATACAAAGTAAAATCAATAATTTTATCTGTATAAAATCTATAAGAACAATGGTTATAATGTAAAATATTCTACAAAGATTTCCCTGTAAAGTATCATCCCAAATAAATAAATAATGGACGGCATGATCTCAACACAGTACACAATGCCAGTAATAGAATAACATCTAATACAAAACAAAGGTCCTGGAATAATAAATACTGTAAAACTAAAATCACTACATAAATAGTCAAAATATTACTGTTACTTGATAAAATAAGACTAAAATTTAGCAATCACATTTTCAAAAGTTACATGTACAAATGTTTCTAAATTCTAATTACAGTATATAATTTTCTCAAGTCAAAAATATTCTAAAATCCCCTTCAGAGCACAATATCTTACCAACAACAGAAATACATTTATTTGATATCAAAGACCAAAAAAAAAAATTGTGGATTGAGACAGTGATGTTAATGATGGACACTTAACCCTTGTCCTGCCGGTCGTCGCTTTATCGACGACCCAGATAACACCATCACAGTGCCGGTCGTCGATAAAGTGAGAGCGGCCATGTTTTCCGTTCAGTGCCGGTCGTCACTATATCGACTTTGCACACATGACTTTTTCTTTCGTATTTTAACCAATGAAATAAAGGGAATCCATTCATTTCAAAGTTATATACTAAAAATAGATATATTTTCCAGTAGTTTAATGATATGATTGGCTCTTGATGGGAAATTCCCTTATGTATTCTTAGAAAAAGAAACACGATGATCGCATGCTTTGGGGAAAGTTTGAAAACAAGATGGAGGTCGCGGAGAAGATGCTCGATTGAAATAAGCTTTTACAGTAATAGCAGGCAGATATAAATGTTTTATTTGGTAAAATATATCTAAATTGAACTTCCGATGAAGAATTCTAATGATTTGATTCCATGGATATGAATATTACGTTGGAGCAATGACTTTTTCGAGGACGCGTGGATCTAAAAGCATTGATGCGCGTCACCAGTTTCAAAGGTGAAAAAAATCGATATATCCTGGCGTATTGTATTTTCGACCTATTTAGATGTAATTTATTAATTTATTGCAAACTTTATAGAAGCTGAAAAACTATGGGCTTAAAATGTTAGCATATGTGTCTATGAATAAAATTATACAACCCAAATTGCAGTTTTTTGTTTATTTTATTTACATGCCATAATTTGGAGAGGGTTCATTTTTACCTACAAAAATATTAGCGTCTTGTGTTTTCGACCTAAATATAGTATCAATGACAAAACAGTATTGGCTTTAAATATCTGTTGGATATTCCAAACAATAAAAATACGTTTGTCTGTCTTTCAAAAAAACATTAAACAAGTTGAGGGGTATCTCAGAGTAAGACACTGACCCTGGGGCCACATCTTTCAAAATTTTGGAAATTTTATAACTTTCTTTTCATCATATTGTTGATTAATACAAAAGTGCAGATTTCAAAGCATTAAATTATTTTCAGACTATGTACCCCCCCCCCTCCCCCAAAGTACCTCTGTCCCTGGGGCCAGGAAATTAACCATTTTTGGAAGAAGCAGCTTTCTTTGTCATACATATATACTAAGATCATTGGCATAATACCCAGGAACAAAGTAAAAGATTTTGAAAGGATTCATGCATTTTCAATACATAAATATTAGAGCCCCGCCCTAACACAAGAAGCCCTGACCCAGGGGCCCTGAAAATCACAAATCTCAAAGAAGCATCCTTCCTCCTCATAACTATGTACATAGTTCATTGATTTAAAACCAAGGTGCAGAAAAGAAGATTTTAAAAGAATTTATGCATTTTCACTATATAATCAATAGAGCCCCACCCTAACAGGCTAACACCAGAACCCCCTACCCATGAGCTGTGAAATTTTGGAAGAGACAGTCTTTTTCAACAAAACTAAGTGGTTAGTTCATTGAATACTCTGAAGCAGAAAAGAAGATTTTCAAAGAAATAATTCATTTTTTACTATATAATCTAGCCCCAGCTAGCACTTGAAACCCCTTACCCTGGGGCCATGAAATTCATAATTTTGAAAGAGGCAGCCTAATTCAACATAGCTATGCACTGTTGGTTAGCTTATCTAATGCCCATGAACAGTGAATGAAAATTTCAAAGAATTTAATGCATTTTCACTATATAATATATAGCCCCACCCTAGCACTAGAACCCATGACCCTGGGGCCTTTAGATTCACAATTTTAGAAAAGACAGCCTCATTCAACATAAATATGCACTTGGTTAGTTTATTTCATGCCAATAAAAAGAAAAGAAGAATTTCAAAGAAATTATGCATTTTCACTGTATAATCTATATAGCTCCGCCCTAGCACCTTAGAACCCCTGACCTCAGGGCCATGAATTTCACAATTTTGAAAGATGCAGCCATATTCAACAGAACTATGTACTTATTTAGTTTATTTAATGCCCAGGAGCAGAGAAGAAGATTTTCAAAGGAATAATGCATTTTCACCATATAATCTTTTTAGCCCCGCCCTAGCACTAGAACCCCTGACCCCAGGACCATGAATTTTACAATTTTGGTAGAGGACTTAATGCTGATTACAATCATGCAAACAGTTTGACTGCTTGATGTCCAGGAGTAAAGAAGAAGATTTTTAAAGATTGCACTAATTTTAGTGATTAGATGCTTTATGCCAAATTTGGTTGAAAATGGTTGGTGGTTTCAGAGAAGAAGCTGAAAATGTTCAAATGTTAACGCACGACGGATGACGGACACCCGCACGACGCACGACGACGGCCGAAAACAGATAGCAATAGGTCACCTGAGTTAACTCAGGTGACCTAAAAATATATACATAAATGAAGATTGTCTGTGCAGTCTTGCACACCTAAGTTTACATCTTACTGTAACATATTACAATCTACAAGTGTAAGTTTTTGTGTAAGTGTACATTAGAAACTCATTTTCAGAAGTCCATTTTGCTCTGCTGGTGTCCAGATTACAAAATAATAATTCCTCTCAAAAGACACAATGTCCACAGAATCCTATAATACAGCAGTCTGAATTCATTGAGATACTGCATTCCACTTTGTCGTAATTGTTGAGGATTATCATAGGATCACATCACATGGAGTTTCTTTCTCTGGAGAGACATTACATTATACCAATGTTCCTCTCCTGAGCTGTGTACAATCCTATAACAATCTATACACACTGCTCTGTTTTATCCCAGCACCTGTTGTAGACTGGAAGACGTGGTCACGATGAGGACTGCTTCCCTTTCTGCTCCTCCTCTATCATTCTCTCCAGCTCTGCCGTCCTCTTCTTGTCAATTAACTCCATCTCACGAATTTTCTACAAAAATTATAATGACATAACATTACATTACATAAAATATATTACATGTATATTTATAAGCAATCAACAAAATAATATTGCTGGCAAATTACTTATAACCAGAGATATTACAGAAATATTTCTGAAAAATTTTAAAAGGTATGCATTATGCCATAAAAAGGTTTATTATTACAGCTAAAATGTATTTAAAGGCAGAGATTTTTTAGCGGGTGGTAAATTCCAGGTGAGGGTGGGGCTTATTTTGTACAGGTGTGAATGCCTTGGGGGCTAGCAGGTATGTTGAGGATTCCCAAAATCAGCTAAATTTTTTAATCATTTACAAAAATTGAATGTTAAAATTTATATTGGTATGCTATATAATACTCTGTAGTACATGGGCAGTTGGCTCCAAAATTTTTCGTTATCCTCTTCTAATATTGCTGCCCAGAAGTCATTTTGAACCCTTTTGGAGGGGATGCAATCGGCTCTTTAGGTCTTCCATCCCTAATGAACGGTATTAATTGAGAAATGAACCAAGTCTAGCGCATTTATATTACCTAGACTAGTAATGGAAATTATAGAATGTGTGAATAAATCAAAGCACTTCAAATTTTCATCAGCTATGAAATCATTACTTAGATATGATGCTGAGAAAATGATGTAAATTCAAACTTTTTATAAATTTAAGAGAAAATATAACATTTTTGCCTATTTTCTCTCTTATATAAAAATCATAGTTAAATTGCCAATTCTGATTTTGATTATTATTTTAATATGAATCATCGCAATTTTCTTTTAAAGATTTTAAATTATTGATTCGGGAGGGGAGGGGATATGCCTTCATCACAAAATATCACAAAATAGTCCATTGGCAAGTCATATAATTAGGATAATTACACAAAACCTATTTTTTTATTTTATGGTTTTTGATTTTCATTTTTCAGCTTGATTTTGTGCAAGATTTTTTGTTGTGAATATACAAATGTATGAAATTGAAAAATACATGTAACTAAAATAAAAAAAAAAACAATCATGCATTCAGCTTTTGTATTTATTATGAAGAGGAAAAGAGTTAATTCAATATACATGGGCTTACTTCTCTCATTCAGAAGCACCAATCAAATTAAAGCTTTCATAAATATAGTTACATGTAGATAAATTGTAAACATTGACACCTCAAATTATATGCACATGTTACAAGTTGTTTAGATTATAGAATGACTTAATGTGCTTGGTTAAGAGATAAGGAAAACAATCAAGATTTGTAATTTTTCTAAAAGGTGTTAATACACTGTCTGTCTGCCCACGAATATTGAATGAAATATGCCAGTGGTCCAACAGCAATGTGTTGACTGAACTGCACTCCTAACATTGCCAGGAGGATTTTTCATTTGTTAAGTTGGACTTTTAATCAATGTTTTTGGAATTTAAGGCATTGAAATGTTCATAAGGCTTATTAAATTAAGTTAATTTATAATTACATGTTTATTCTTTTCTATCCAGGAATAAGGATTTGTATCAACAACTTGATAATTTACCATCATTAATATCAAATGATAGAATTATGTATGGATTCTGTAGTGTTGCATCATTCAAGAGTTGAGTGCACATGTGTCTTTCCTAATAAGAGCTTGGCATGCAGGTGTAAATTTGCATTTTTTACATCTCTTTGGTACATGTAACATAATAATTATTCGGCTAACCAGGGAAAATATTACCGGTAGTGTTTGTAAGGGGAGATAATTAAGAAAGAGTGAGATCACTGTAAATTCAAGTTACAACCTATACTAACTTTGAGTACTTTATAAACAACTTTCATGAACAGTATAAATTTCAAGTCATTTTTTTTAAATCCATGTGTTTAAGAATACCAAGGAGTGAATTTATCCCCTTGTGGATCCAATAACTCAGATAGATTTAATAAACAGGAATAATTAATCTTTAAACAAACAGACTCATTAAATAAACAACAAAATTTATTGTCCAAGTATTTGGTAAAACACACATACATATGTATTTGTATATACATACATGTATAAAAGTAAAAATTAATTGTACTGGCAAAAATTACAAAAGTTGATGCATCAAAGACAGAAAGGTAGGCACAGCACGTGATATGTGGTCCATTCAGTACTTTGACAATAGCTGATGAATGGATGAGAAAATGGGCAATATTTGTGAATCATTTTATAACAGCTCAATTTATAAATGTATATTTTATATATATATATATATGCTCAGGTGAGCTAAAAATACATTATTTATAATTAGACATGAAAAAAATACATGTATAGTCATAATACCTCAATACATTTTTGGAAAAAAATTTGAGGATGAACAATTGAACATTAATAATTGTATTGTGATGCTGTAAAATGGATAAAATCTTCAGTTTTTCTTCTCGGAGAAACTACAACAGTGCTGACAACCATACAGAGCACTTCATTAAACCTCAAACACACACACAGTCACACACTCATAAATCACCATAAAATCTGATTATCTTAAAGGTTACATGCAGCAGTAATACATGTAGGTACATATCACATAAAGCACCAAAGGTTTAGACAAATATTACTAACATTGCACTATTTTTACATCAGTCATGGCACAGCTACCCTAACATATGCTAAAATTATATGTATTACAATTATATTGGGTATTGTTCAACTTGAAATAAATAAGTGGATGATGATGAAGCCCTTATCCCTGGGTTATGTCCCTTGGATTATTATGCAATGTATTCAATATAGCACTTGAAGTTATATTAAATAACTTAAATAAATATAATTCTCTTGACTACATTCATAATTATTTGCAAAAATTATGTAGGTTAATACTTGTTTGGTGATAACATGATGGTTGAAGAAACATTTCATACTATCATCACTGTTTGCATTATGTAACACACAATGGCATAAAATTTTTAAAATTCTAACATGCTAGAACACAATAAATCAAGATTTTCTGTTAATCCAAGCAATGGTTATGGCATAAAATCATTTAACATAAATATCACACAGAATTTCAGATCTTAAGTCTGGCATATCAAATTAATGTCAATGCAAACTTACAATTATTTGGAATTTGAATCTTCTCACAAAAACTATTGATCAAATTCTAAACTCAACACAAAGAACTTTACATTGAAAATTCTGGTCTACAGTTTTACAATCTTATCAGAAAAAAATCCTGAGAGGAAAAGCATTTTGAAAATAGTTTTAGAGATTATTCTACATACTTAATAACATCATAGTATCGGGTAACATCATTTATCAAACATCAAAACTGATGAGTTGACTTTTGTTCATTGATATAAAAATACATGTACATGTACCTTTACATGACCATAATCATTTTGTTTTTCGAAATATTTTCAACAAAACTGTAGCAGAAGTACTTTGAAAACTGTTTTATACACTGAGAGACAAACAGACTTGTGGAGAAATGACACTTTACCTTCAAATAACTGATAAGCTCTTTTGTGATTATTTAAAAGAAATTGCTAAATGTATATATATGACATAACCATTTGGTTTAAGACAAATTCACGAACACAAAATAAATATCACAATTATAAAATAATCCCTATCACCAAGGCAGACATGTTTGTTAATATTCACACTATGTTCTATGTCGGTGAGGCCATCCATGTTTACCGCCAAGTAGCCATGAATCGTAGTGCATTTTGGTATTGCCGAAGCAGCTATTTATAGACTTCATCACCCCGTGATCAATCTGATAATACAGGAACCTGGGGGTGTAGCCATCACGGATGGACCGACACAACGTCACGAGCCGAGGTCTGTGCCACGATCTCAGATTGGTCAGAAACTTGAGTAACATGGAGGTTCTCTGTACAGTCTCGTTCTTGGTGGGCCTGTGGATAAGAACCATTGAGTCGTCGGGTGTATTGGACCCCATACAGATCTGAAATCCTGGGTTGGTCAGAGGTAGGTAAGAGTTGAGCGTAGTTGTCAGACAGAAGCCTATCTTTTTGAGCATGGAGATCTGCTTGGCATTCAGGTGTCCAAAGAAGAGATCGACCAACTGATTGAGAAGATTCTCTGATTCTTTACTCTTTTTCTCACACGACACTCTGTTTCCCTGATGCCAGAGATACTGCTTTAACATGTCTAATGCTTCTCTTCTTGCTTTATCTTTACATTTTTTGTAAGAAATTTGTTTAGTTTGTGGTTTTAATTTGCAATCTAATGCAACTAAGAAAAAGTTTAAAGCTTTCACTAGAATTTTATCTGTATCTTGTTCTTGCTTGACAGATTTCGGACAAAACAATTTCCACAGGACCCCGTTCATCATCTTTAGTGACGGCACAGACAGTCCCAGGTCCACCAGGGGCTGAGACACGTGTGTACAGCCAAAGAAATCCAGGTCCACATCCAGCATCACATGGTCCTGTCTCGGAATCCATTCATTCCGGGATGCCTTGCGAACCGCCTCGTCTTCCCTCAAGGATTCCAACACAAACTCTCTCTTGATATTACACAGCGATGGTTTTATTGTTTTCTCTGTACCTACATTTAGAAGTCCCTCATGGGGAAATGGAGTATAGCTGCATTCCTTGATACTGGACTGGTTTTTGTAGCAGGTGCAGATGACTTTTTCTTTGAGTGCCTCCCCCGATCTGACAGTAGCAGACACAGCGATGGTTTTATTGTTTTCTCTGTACCTACATTTAGAAGTCCCTCATGGGGAAATGGAGTATAGCTGCATTCCTTGATACTGGACTGGTTTTTGTAGCAGGTGCAGATGACTTTTTCTTTGAGTGCCTCCCCCGATCTGACAGTAGCAGTCCCTACTCCTCCCCACACCTTTTCATACACCCCTTCATGGTTTTCTTGGTCCCACCTGGGCCACACCCAGATAATTCTTTTCAACATACCTGCCATGATAGATTGCTGAAAAATAGGAACAAATAATATTTATTTAATATTATTAGATCTTACATTAAAATTGTGTATCTTTAAGACCATGTTATTTATACTTTTGTTATAGATTCTGATCTGTTGGCATTACCATTATTTTACTCATCTTGATCATTGTACAATGCACTTGTATCCTACAAAGTTTACATGAATGAATACATTGTATACTGTTCAATTTCATAAAAAGATATTATGGACACATGTACTTTAATAGATAAACAGAGTCTGATTTTATTTTTTTATTTTTTTTTTATACTCAAACAATTCTAATGTAGTTGTGAAAAAGTGGCAGACCACACCTGACCCTCTGAATCACTTGTCAGATGCTCTATAACTAAGTTATCTAGCCACATACTATCAAACCTGCCTCATTGTCACACAAGTATAGTGAATACTTAACATTTTGCTTTGATTAATCTTAAAGCTACCTACAACAATAAAGACATCATTTCTCTGCACCATCATGTTGATCTCTCTACTGTCCTTTGGCATTCTGAACATTGGATATCCTGAGAAGTAGAAAGGGGCCGCCATGTCTGAGTGACCATCAATATGAATCTGAATACAGAGTGATCAGTTTATCAATAAAACAATCGGATTCATAAATCATAATGTCGATCATGTGCAAAATTTAACTCAAAAAAGTGGTATTAGTCAGTAGTGCAAGCACATTTTTGGTGTTTATGCTTACCAATTTTTTTTCTATGCAAGTGTAGATATTAACATCAATTATTTGACTATGCATTGTATGGCAAATTAATATGAAATGACTTCAACACAATTTTTAAAAAAGAATTTCTTATTATTAACCAGAAAGCCTTATAAACAGATGTTCAATATTCAACATGATAAAAACACTTCAACTAAACACCACTATGCATCTGTCATTACTATAAATTAAAAATTGTTTGCACAAACACTTGATTTTATCAGTAAAAGTTAGATATCATACATCAGAGGTTTGCTGTAAACATTAGTGATGGTAACAGCTTTAATTAAAAAGAAGAGTAATAAATATGCTAATGCAAGTCAACATGGTCAAATACAGAATATTCTTTTTGAAATTTTAACTCAATATTTAACTGACATACCAGAACATTGCTATGTGGTTTCAGAGTTCCAAATTTAACTGCATTCATCCAGATTGGAATCACTACAAATATAAGCACAATCTCAAAAGCCATAAAAAATTAACCGAAGTGTCATGCAATTTCTATACAATTAATAGAGGGGCTGTAATGACTGGTATGTCATGATTTAAATACAAAAAAATTGTATTGTGGTAAAAAACCATGTTACTAGTTTACCTAAGTAAAAACTTGTTTATACATTCAGTAAAGAAAATACAAGTCTCTAGTCTTTGTGCAAAGAAACAGTCAATATTGATAAATTAGCTCCTCAAACATGTCAAAAAATATTGCGGGTCGTTTATATAATTTTCATTAGCTGAAAATGATCAGGAACCAAGTTCTGATCTTTGCCTTGCTTTTCTCAGACTATAACTCTCAAGACTTCGCACTACTGAGAAGTCTTATGAACAAGGGCCCTGGGAATGTGAGACTACTCCAACAAGCGGTGCTTATGAAATTGCCCCTACCGATTTTTTTTATGCAATAATGATAAAATGATAAAAAATGAATAAATTTTACACATCTGTTTGAAAAATCATGTTCAAATCATCCCCTTTGACAGGGCCTCCAATCTAAATTTGACAAGGTCATGGCCATTTGAATTGGGGGTCACAATTCCATATGATTATCATGATTTAGATTATCACATACTCCATTTCTTTGTATCTTGTGCACAAATTGGATAAAATCATTTTAATCATAAATATTTACATTTGCAAAAGTCCTTTATATAACACTACGGAAAGGAATGCGTATCTTAACCCAGGTATAACTGTATAAATACAGATACGGGGTCAAGGGGTCATAGATGTGCGTATGGATAATCGTTTGACGTAAATTTTCAGTGACATCATAAAGGGTCGACGCGCGTTCAGTGGATTACATACTTGCCATTGAGTTTGAAAAATAATGCATTTCACAGGCTAAAAGTCACAATCAGGCAAATATAAAGTATGAATAAGTCACAAATGTAAATATAAGTAATAAGGTATCAATTTAAAACATCTATCGGGCTATAAATACAGGTTAATTGGTACGAGATTAAATTCATCATAAAGCTCTTTATGGAATTTAATCTCGTGACCAA
Source organism: Saccostrea glomerata (assembly GCA_003671525.1). Taxonomy (NCBI): domain Eukaryota; kingdom Metazoa; phylum Mollusca; class Bivalvia; order Ostreida; family Ostreidae; genus Saccostrea; species Saccostrea glomerata. Next base: position 12,193 of record PRKT01000193.1, read on the forward strand.
CCCGTATTTATATCCCGATAGATGTTTTAAAATGATACCTTATTGCTTAAATAAAATTTGTACACATATAGCATAGGCCTAATGCAATGAAAAAAGCAGCTTGCTGTTAGGCCTAGATCAAATTATTTTCTACTGCAGCTTCCAGTGAGTGAGTGACCATCACCCCCTGTTCCTCAGCCCCCTTTGTTACCCCCTCCCCCCAAAAAAAAATCAACATAAAATATAATATAATAAAATTTTCACAAAAAATCTTGTGTTACTTTACCTTGATGGTGTTCTTCTACTACATGCACAGGCAGCCTAGTTTTACTGGTCCAGTTCTTCCATTTATGGTCCACATGGCTACTGTGTAGCCCCCGGATCCTGCGATGACGATTGGCCACGAGGTTAAATGTGGTAGAACTGGCTTTGTTGTACTGTAGCAGCTTGACATAAGTGACGACGAACGCTGTCACCACCGTCAGGGCAACAAGATTCCCTGCCAGATTTCGTCTCCATGTCACCCGCATTTTGGCTTTCAAACAGCGAATAAAACTTCTTACCATGAATTTATTTTTTGACTAAATCAAACAAATCTACATTTCTAAGAAATGGTATTGCCTACATTATGTAATGTCCATTTTTTCGTCAACAATTTGTTGTTTTGATTTTCTTCTTGCAAAAACTGTCAAAGTGTTCCAAAGAGAGTTGTCGTTCTTAGTTCTGAAGGTTAATTGATAAGTCGTACTCTTTATTATTCGATCAGAACACATCACAGGAACCTGCTTATTACTTACCCAAGTGAAAAAATTAATCCTCAAACAAATCACTCTAAGAAATCACTAATGAATCAGTGATTTGAAGATGATTTGTAAGTGATGCAAATTCCCATGCAAATGAGCTAACAAATCACTCCTAACAAATTGTAAGCAAATCACCCTGAAATCACAACGAAATCACTGAGAGTAAATCGTGTAGAAATCACTTCTGTTGAACAAATCGCAACCAAATCACTCCAAATAAATTGCAAACAAATCATTTCAAATAAATTGCAAACAAATCACTTCAGTTTAACAAATCACTTTCAAATCACTCCAGGTGGTTACACACTTGTGTGTAGGATGCTCATGTAACCATCCCTCAAATATTTGAAACACACATGCATGCATACAGGTATTTGTTGTATATGAACAAAATACTTTTGGCAAGACCCGTACCAAACATTCTAACAAATGCTCATGAGCAGCTCATGAGACTCACATGAGAATCAAGTAAGAATTGCTTGCAAATTAGGTAGAATTGGATTTTGCTCATGTGCAGATTGTTAGTCTTTGTTAGGGAGGAAAATACTAACCAAAATGCACATGTGCAAAATTATGCTCACCTCAATGCTCATGAGCAAAAGTCTATTCAATTTGCTCACCTAAGAACAGCCTTATTTAAGATATATAGCATTGGTAGTGATTTTTCTAAGTTCAGTTTTCTCACATGAGCAAGAGGTGAGCAAGAGGTGAGGAAATTGGACACAATCAAAATTCAGTATTACAATTAAGTAGAACCAAAACCAAAGAATTACAAGTCTCAATTCCTCACGTGAGGCTCACGTGAGGAAATACAATACTTTGACACTCTATGTGGTCCAAGCTTTCCCAAGCCTTTATTACAAATTGACCATGTGTTAAGTGTTAACACTTCCTGCTGATAGCATCACAAATTATTGGGGACCAGGCAGGAATATCTTAATTTCTTGAGCTTCTAATCTTCATATTCCCATCAATTTGAAAATGCTTTCCTCAACCTAAACAACCTGTTGTGTCCCCCACTGTTACTTGAAGTGGGGCAGTATCCAATGAGGAGAGCCAGTCAGGATTTGTGCGCCTTCTCAGACCAGTTGAAAATTTCAATACAAAGTGTTTGTGAGGGACATTGAAAGTATATGGATTAATACAGTAAAGAACTGAAATATGCTTTTGGAAATACATGTCATCACCATTTTGAACTAGATGCCATCCTTTAAAAGTTACAAATGTATCCAGTATGTTCATGGGATGAGGAAATGATTAAAGCTGATCAATTAGATATTACCATGGTGAAGCCACATATAATGAAGGAAAATTTAAAAGATTTGCTGATCTGAGAATAGGGTAAGTGCTTTGAAATTTAGTATCCCCCCCTCTCATTTCAGATATTACTAATTTAAAAAAATATGTTTTGTGTTAATTATCAGTGTATTTAATTTTGATATATTTAATGCAGAATGTTATCAGGAATTACAGTTTAATTAAGAACTATAAATATGGTAAGAACAGGTCAGAGTGTACAATTGACAGCCTCAGTGTGGTATTCTATGAATTACATGTACTTAAGTTGCTAATTAAATATTGATGCATATGATTTTTCTATTGTCTGGCTTTTCATGACCAATGGAACCTTGAAAATAAACTAACTATATATAGCTTCAAATTTTTTGCAGATGAAAGTTGGAATCAAAGGATCTGCAGATTAATCACAAGCCCTAGCTGAACTTGCATACATGACGGAGTTCTGATGTTGGCACTCATTTAAAGGATTTGCAAGGAAAAAGAATGGAACAGGATGAATTGGTTCTGATTCTTATGACCACTGGATTTTTTTTTTTACACACAAGTATGACTGCATGCCACGGATAAATTCGGCAAAGGCAGAAACATCTACTTAGCCTCCAAGACAACTTTAAGACAACTTTAATCCATCTAGTGCTAGTGCAGTCAAAAATGTTGACTGGACATTTACATTGGATGTTCTATGTTAATCTACTGGAAATGGAACTATTGGATAATGATACTTTGATTGATGTGTACTGTACATAATTATGATAATTTGATTTAATTTTTTATTTCATTTTAAGTTTAAAAAATGAAGTTCACTGAATATAATTATGCAAGCATCTATTTACATGTATATGTTGCTCAAGAGTATTTAAAATGTAACTGATGAATCACATTTTAAAATTACATAATTATATAATGTTTTTAATCTGAATTTTGTTCTATTGTTGCTTGTTCAAGTGAGCAATTGTTGCACATGAGTCTCATGAGCCTCATGAGACTCATGTGAGCAATATTCTAGGTGAGCAAAATGATTCCTCACGTAAGCAAAAAATGCTAATGTGCAGAACCCTGCTCACGTGAGCATTTTACCTAATTTGCATGTTAAATTGCACATGAGACTCACATGAGCAACTCAGGTGAGGAAATCTGGTTAGTCCTCACGTGAGCTGCTCATGAGCAAATTGTGAGAATGATTTGGTATGGGGTGTATTTTAAAATATAAACTTTTACTAGGATTTGTCCTCATTAAGATGGCATCATGTATTTTAGATATATGCACATGTACTTGGTTCCAAATTCAGAATATGATATAAGCATTAATTGTTGACTTTTAGAAGTTGGTAAATGTTTTCTTATCCGAAATACATATTTGTCTAGACACTTTGAAAAAGCCAGTACTTTTCTGAAGCTTATAGCTTTACATAGATTTTGTTTAAAACATTGATTGCCACCGACTTTGTTGTTGGTAGAAGAACAATAAATTGCATGTGAACATAGGGAATATTAACTGAATCTCAAGAGGAAATGATAGCATCCCATGGAAAAGTGAACTGCCTATATAGGCAGTTACTAGGCAGTTCTTTGGCAGTTTTATTAATTTTTAGCAGTTTTCAAACAGTTTCATGCAGTTTGATTTTTACTGCTCCCTAGTAACTGCTAGGACCTTGGGAGTAAACAGTTTTCCTTAGCAGTTTTTAAGCAGTAATCAGTTTCCCTAGCAGTTATATCTTAGCTGCATTATGCTTAAGGACAAGACAGTTTCCTGAACAGTTTTGTAAGCAGTATATAAGCAGTTTCCTTGTATAATTTGATTGGGTTCAAGAGAAATTTAATGTTGGGCTCAATGTTCCAACAAATATAACAAACAGGAAGCCAACAACTGACCGCCAAAATTGAATTCTGGGTGCCAGTTTGTATTATTGGACAAAGGCTATATAAACCAATGAAGAGGGAGCCTGTTGGCCATAAGCTGCATTAAGATTTAATGAAGAAATGATGTAGTCATTTAACAATTGGTAAGTAATTTATTCTACAATATATTTATGTGGCCTTTAAAAAAGAGATAAATTGAATACATGTTCTCTTCTAATTTTTTGTTTGAATTAAGGGCATATATTAAAAATTGCAATCTTATTCATGATTAATTCCTTTCCATTTACAGACTTTTAGAAGAGGAGTGGGACAAAATTTTAGTTGGCATACACAAATTTTTGTGTCTCTTTCAAGAATAACAACTGAGATCAATGGATGATCTATAAACCTAGCTGAGCAATAAATTATTATGATTACCAAAAGAGTACCAATTGAAATACTTTTGTGGTTTACATAAGGATAGAAAAACCCAACAATGTACTGGCCTTTAGTGCAATAGGACTGCTGTATAATCAGGACTTAATGTGGGATGAAGTGGATATTTATTGCTGTTACTTAATTTTGACATTTTAATTATACGTTCAGTGTTGAATCTTGTTGAGCATCATATGCCTTGGGATATATAAGTTTTCTAAAAAGTCAGTGAGTATAACTGCATGGTTGTTTGTGTTAATAAGATACATGTAAAATTACAGATGCATAAAACAGTGCTAGTGTTAAATTTTTTTTTAAACATTCATCATAGCAATCTCTGATTGCTTGATTGTGTTAGTTAATCAATTGTACAAAATACAATAAATTAAAATGTAACAATTGATCTATTATTGCTATGTATTAAAAGTTTGATACGAGAAAACCACTTCGTGACTCATTAATATTTATGTGATAAAAGGGAAATAGATAAGCAGTATACTGGAAGTCCACAAGCAGTTAGCAAAAACTGCTAAAGTAACTGCCTATGAACTGCTTAAGTAACTGCCTATGAACTGCTAAGAAACTGCCTATGAACTGCAAAGAAACTGGTAAGGCTAAGAAAACTGCTTATAAATTGCAAAAGGTTTGTTCATCCATCAGCAATCTGGGGAAGGTTAAGTAACTGCTCTAGGACTGCTTAAATGTTTAAACTGTTAAGGCTAAGAAACTGCTTAATAACTGCCTTCCACTTTGCCATGGG
>PRKT01000193.1:17905-112905 GCA_003671525.1 Saccostrea glomerata
CTAAGTTCAACAAATCATGAAGAAATCACTGTAACAATTTCCTAAGTTTAACAAATCACTCAGAAATTGTCTGAAATGGGAAAGAAATCACAAGCAAATCACCCTTTTATAACAAATTGTAAGCAAATCATAGTCATCATTTTAGTAGAAAGTGATTTAAGCATGATTTGTTAAATGAATTGCTTACAAATCACTGAAACAAATCACTTATAAGTGATTTTAAAGTAATTTGTAGGCAATTTGTGAGTGATTTGTTTGAAAAAATTTTCACTTGGGTAGTTTAGTATAAAGATCCCGCTAAAATATATCTTCTTTTCAATCGATATTGCTTACTTTATAAAAAAAATGATCTAAAATGAACTTTGAAAGCAAATAAATTTGCAATACTATTTTGTTTCGAGTCTTAAAGAAGAGTGGCTAGATGTCTATTGAACGTCTCCTATTAAATAAAAGTAAAAGACATGATTTATTTTTTGAATATTGCTGAAAATCATGATAAAAAATACAATTTACCAAATAAAGGAAAATGCCTGTGGATTCGTTGTGTTATGTGTAAAGGAGGAGGGGGGTTAGCACCTGGGGTAAGGAAACAGTAATGAAAAACAAAAAAATGAGTTCAGTATCAAAAGTTTTATTAGAAAAATAAGCTTTATATTGCATGTGAATGCTATCTATTTTGCTTTATTTTATAGAATTAAACATTATACTAAACAACCAGTGTTACATACTCTAAAGTAAACATGTTCAATAGTGTTCAGATTTCTCTTATACCAATACTTATGCAAATGATAAAAAAATTGATAAAGTCTTCATGTAGTAAGTATTACAAATGTGTTAAAATGTTCAGCTTTTACTTAGTATCTGCTTAAAACACACGTACATACACATGTACCAGTAAATGAACAATGCACTCTGAACATTCAGTGGTCATATACAATGTTAATGAGATAGCACCAATGTGAAAGAATAAAGGGTACATACATATATATCACAAGTTTAAAAATACTGATGTAACTTTTACATGTATTCATCACAGGAAAAAATGACACAAAAATGAGAAAATAAGGTGTATTGTTTAAAGCAACTAGACATTTTCACCATATTCTGCTTTGCAAAAATGAATACATGTACTTACACGATGTATCCTTTGTACTTCTTAAGTGAACACAATTTCATCTTGGTAATGACAGAAAACTATTATTAATTTACTTATCTTCAGACTAGGAAGGTAAATTTATTGTATATTGTAAATATACTACATTCAGTTTAACGTAAATTAAAAGAAGACCAAACTATTATTTACAGAGGGTTCTTAATCAATTCTGGTTCTTAATCAATTTTATGATATCTTGTCGTAAAAATCAATATCTGCAAAATATCACTCCCATTAAATATAACTACAGTAATTGATGAGTGCAGCTAGTCATCAGTAAAGTATTTGTTGTTCAATAAGAAATATCACATTACAACAAGTCTAAATAATACAGTTTTTTTTAATTTCCATGTGTTCAGAACCTTAATGCCCTGCCTTTGGTCATTAAAAATAAAAATTGGAGAGCAGTTTCTTTAAAGCAATAGATTTAAACAAAACAAATTTAATATATGTGTACATATATGTATAAAATGGTGGTATAAAAGGCAGTGTTACATCAATTTTTCCCTTCAATACATGTACTCTCAATATCAACTTCATAAAACATATTGTATCAAAACAAATCATGTATTAAAAACAAAACAGGCACCTGTTTACAAACACTTACAACAGATAAATTGGATTTTATCAAAACTTATCACAGCAGGCTCAGAACACTCTGCATTAAATCAGGTAAACTTTTCCCAGTTCATTAATATCTGTCTGTAAAAAACTATTATAAAAAAGTTAAGGACACTGGCCAAATACATGAACATGCATACCTGGACTGTACATATACTGTAAATATATTTAGATACATGTACATAGTCACTTAAAAATTAGGTCATTAATTTTTTCTTACATTGTGTATCCAAATTAAGTAATTCAGTAAAAGAAAATGGAAGAACAGTATCCTCAGCTTTACAGTTGACTTAGCTATTGTATATGACCTGTTTCAAGATTTACTCCTGTAATGGTAGATTTAGGATCTGGTGACATAGAACTCCAAGATGTCTCTTCACACTTTTTAATGGAGGAACATTCCTCAGTTATCTCCCCTATCTGACACACTTCCTGTATGCTCCAGAACTTCTGACACAGTTCATCTGTCCACTCCTCCAGCACACGTCCGTGTTTCTGTCCGTTCTCATCAGCAGCAGCGCGATCTTCTCTGATGTTAGTCACTTTCAAAACTTCCTCAAACTCTGAAAAGTCTTGTTTGGCATAATATCCAATAGGTCCATTATGATGTAGGATGGCTTTGCTAGGGTCCAGAGTCTTACCCCTGAACACAGTTAAAGGAAGAACGAGAAATTTTACCTCCGCAAACACTTGCCATCTGTACATGAGTTTACTGGTCCACACTCCTGGTCGTAGAGGCTGTTTTAACAAAGGTTTGAATGGTTTGATTTGACCTTCACCTGTGATGTTGACATCATAGGAAGCAGCTATGACCTTGGCAGGGTCAATCCATGCGATAGATACAGTTAATGGTTCACCTGGTCCCCAGGTATGTTTCAGAACTAGGTCACTGTAGGGTCCCAGGAACAAGCCATAGTTCCTAAATATGGACTCTTTTAAGTCATAGTCTGTGCCAACCTGTTGGGAAAAGTGCAATATTAGTTTATACCAGATGTCTTATTCAAATCTTGTGTCATAAAAAACATGACATTCTAATGCTCTTAAAATTAAAATTAATGGGACATTCTAATGCTTTTTAAAATTAAAATTAAATGGGACATTCTAATGCTTTTTAAAATTAAAATTTCTATTTATTTAAAATACTGAATTTAAAAGTCTTAGTTTCTATTTCATCTTTTTTCGCATTATGCATTTGGCATTACATGTACATGTATATACAGTCAAACCTCATCACATTAAACTCAATGGAACCAAGAAGAAACTTTGAGATACTGAGTTTAAAACACATAAAGAAAAATTAGTTCAGAATTAAAACTGATTTTGAGATATCCATGGTATTCGAAATATCAGCGTTCAAAATATCCATATAACAGGAGGAAAAGGTTAAAGTTGATATAATAAACTTTTTAAGATTAAAGAAGTCACCTCGATATTAATGAGCCTGCCAGCAGGCCCTGGGGGGTCTATCACACTATAATACTGCCTCATCATCACATGACTCTCAAGGACCACCTTGGCTCCACCCCTTGTGATGGCCTCAAACATCACCAAAAGTCCCTGGTTCCTATCGCTCCTCTGGAATACGTGGACCTGAAGCAGTTTCTCTGGCTTCACCTGACACTGGGTGGCTGTGTCTGCCACCAGACGAGCGGCTGTCAGTCTCATGAAGGACAGGTAAAAACTCAGGTAGGTGTCATCTACCCTAGCACTAGAGTCTAGATAATGGTACTCATTCTGCCAGTAGTCGGTCAGGGCTGTTACATCTGGAAAGAACATCATAAACATGTATGTGGAATCTGAAAGATGTATTGGAGGTCAGGTCAATATCTGATAATTAATATTCTACATACCTCTCATCTCACTTCCAAACAAGTTAACATCCATACTGTTGATAATATCTTGGTTTACAATAGGCTCAAATTTTCTGCCAAAAAATACTGGCTTTGATTCAATACTCTGAAAAATGAAATACTTAGATAAGAACTGAACATATCTGTTCAAATTGGACAACAGGTAAAATGAAAACGGTGGTAATAAACTGACCAGAATCCTGTCTAGGTCTTTGGAGAGGAAATCATTTGGAGAACATCCGCACCAGTCGACGACGTTCTTGTGCTGACACTTACAGCCTCTCTTCCTGTCCCAGTTTGTGACGTGAAGGTTGTTCTCCATCCACTTATCACAGTAATGGCTATTGTGGAGCAGTGTGTGGAAAAAAGACTGCAAGAGGACATGAAACAATTTAATGCAGCAGGTTATTTTAAGATACAGCATATTTTTTTTTTACAATTTAAAAGAGGTTAGTGTGCAATACAGTGTATCAGTATAATGTAACATTATTTTTCTAAAATTAAAGCAAAATGTAAATGTGACCCACCCTCTCTTTGCAATATTTTTGGATGTCACAATATTAAGACTTGTCTTGTGTTAATTCTATAACACTCCAAAACTACATACCTCCACAGGCAGTAATGTGTACTTGTAAAGCTTTTTCAGTCCAGTTATGAGTTTATCTTCTGAGGTTGTGACAAACTCGCAGAACTGCCGGGGGAGCCCCACCCAGTCACTCCCCCCATCCATCTGAATCCCCATGGGGAGGGTCCGAGGTCCCAGACGCCACAGGTGGTGGTCACACTGCAGGAAAGTCTGGTCCAGGCCCTGCTTCCTCAAAAACCTAAATGTTCACAATAAGGGAGCACATCTAAATATAACTATCAGGGCACATACATGTGTACAGTGGAGCCTCATTTATCTGGACACTTTGGTTCCTAGTAAATTTGTCCGGATATGTGAAGCATCAGGATATCTGAATTACTATTTAAACAAGAAACAATAACATTAAAAAATTCTGTTCCGATGAAAAATTGTCCGGATACTGAAGCATCCGGATATCTGGCATCCGGATATCTGAAGGTTCACTGTATAGTGATTTACATGAATATATATTTGCTTCTTATCTAAGTGTTTAGTTATTTATATTGAAAACTTAACTTTTTGTTAAAAGGACATGAAAAAGTCTCTTCATACCAGAAAAATTAATCAATCAATGCCCTCGCATGAAATTAAGTGATTTCTGAGTAACTAAATTATTCCGTTACTTAATGTACACGTACTGACTTATGAAGATTTATTACTTACAATGCAGTGTTTCTGCCATGGGACTTAATGAACACAAAGCCTCTGTACTTTGTTAGGTAGGAAATCAGGGCATCCAATCTCCTGTAATAGAATTATAATCTTTATATATCAGCAGAATTCAGTACAGTAAAACTTGGTTATAACGAAGTTGCTGGGACCTATGAAATTACTTTGCTAAATCCATAATTCGTTATATCCGTATCAGAAATTCATATAATTGGGGATTCTAGATAATTTCGTTAGATCCTTGAATCCGCAATATCCGTGTTCGTACTAAACAATTTTTACTGTATAATGTAACAGAAAATTGTACATATTTAATAGATAGTTTTCCATAGACACAATTCTAGCAGGAGTTACTGTATTTCCAGTTGGTCAATTATCGAAAGTATACTAGCATGATTTCCTTCCTTATGCAACAAATTTAAAATTGTCATACTGGGCAGCTAACACAAGATACAATACATGTATTTAGTTTATTTTTATGTTAACACAAACTTCCTTTAATTTGTATATTTGGTACTGTATTTAAAAAAACTTGGCCCTTATATTTCTGCAATACATGTCAAAAATTTCTTGCTCACTCAGAAAAATTCACTAAATGGAAGAACTATAAATTGAATATGGCAACTAATGGGAAAAAACTCTTGCTTAATTGAGACCTATCAAAAACTATCAATAGTAATTTTATTAACAGACTTACTTGATTGGGTAGTCACTTTCACTCAGGTTAACATAGTAGTCCCACTTCTTATAAGAATTGAGTGCCTCCTTCATGATATGTAAATGGGCATCTAGCAGATTAGCACCGCCCCAGATTGTGGCAAAACGCTTACGGACAAGATGGACATTGGGTAACACATCCTCCAAGGGAAGTAACTCTCGATACAGGTATTCCTGTCTCTGAAAGTAAAGTAGGCACTGCAGAATATTGGTATAAAGATGTAGGGGCAACAGTGTATAATTTACTAGCTTGCATCAGGCAAGCTTTTTATAGTTGGTCCGAGTCTTACCGTATCAACATGAAGAAGGTAAAAATGATCTCTATGGTATATGGCCTTGAGTAACCTTCTAACTTGTCTGACTTGTCGACCACTCAAGGTCAATACAAACATGACCCTGACCTTTGGTTGGATATCCGCCTCAAAAAGTAGATCTCCCGGTCCATTACTCAGCCTCTCTGAAATATACAGTTTACTAAAGTATTAAATACAACTAGAGTTATACTATCAAAGGGTGATAAATTGTATGTTTGATGGCTCATAATAAATAACTCAAAAACAAATGATTTAAAATCATAGTTAAACTGATAGATATTTTGTATAGTGCAATGCATTCACGGGGAATAGATATCTGTATTTACCTTGTATACCTGTACTGTACACACTACTGGTGAGATATCCTCCACACATTTCACTTGTTTTAGCCGGACATGCCTGGTTACATGAAGCTCCTTCACTTCCATGTTTGCCAAATGAATTCCCACACCAACATTCCCTTCCATATTGCAGGCCTGCATATCGAAAACCTTACCAAACCAAAAATATTAATCACATTAAACACAAGTTCTTAAACTTTGGTGTATAAATTTTTTTTTAAACATTGAAATTCTCCACTCTTATAAAATACATTTATTCTCCAACTTTTAATATCCTGTTTATAGACAGTAATCTGTTATATAATAAAGCCATGTGCAATAATTATCCTGATTGTAATCAGTTATCGTCTCTCAGTTGCTGTGTGCTTCATATAAAATTTATTAATACATTTGCAATGGATGTGTCTATTTACTGTCTTCTATGCACAGCTATATATGTGCTGTACTAACTGAATTCAGTCACCTATACACAGGTAGTTGGTAATTTACCTGTCTGTATACAGTAGTCTATACACAGCTGAGACCAGTTCTCAGTGGGGAAAGTCTTTTGATGAGAAAAGTCTCGATCATCTGGATTGTCCACATAGCAGCCGTAGTAATGCCCCTTAGAATGGTTACCTGCAAGTAAAGATTAGACTTCTAACATTAACCTTATTCACCAGTGACCACATGTGTGTCATTTCACTCTTTGTAAAGAAGTCAGAAGTTGGACAAAAGTCATTGAGCTAGTCTGTGAATAACATTATTTTTCATCCAACATTTTCCCCTCATTTTTTTTTTAAGATGGGTTCGTATATAGATTTCATTTGAAAGATATATGAAAGAAGCAGTCAGAAAACTATCAATATTTAAAAAAAAAAATTATCCATTTAGTTAACACAAAAATTAATTAAGACGTATTGTTATATATAAGTTTTCTCAATCACACTGTCAATACTCACTTTTGAACATGTCTTACCTTTCAGGTGGCAGGTGTTGGGCAGAGATCCTGGGTACAGGCCCCCCTCCTGTACCCCACAGGCCGTGTCAGCTATCTCCTGCTTACACTCCTTGGTTTTGGCTCTCTTAATGGCTGACAGAGCTTGTGCACTTTCTATCTTACACGAAGGGATGAAATCCTGGAGAAACCCCATCTTGTGTCGAGGATCTTCTCCAGATAAGTTATGGGATTCCTCACTTGTGAGGACCTCATTGGGGTGACTATCATCTCTATCATGGTCCACAATTACAGCTTCCTCTTTCTCTTCCCCTAAAGGCTCCTCAACGATGTCTCTGTCTTCAGGTTTCTCCAGGGTATCATCTTTTGGCTGTTTTAAAATGAAAAGATGACTTGGAAAATATTTACAAAATGGGGAAAAATTTAGTAAATGATAACTAGAGCACACATTGCCAACTGTTAAACCAGAGACATATAAATGTTTTATATGTCTCTGGTTAAACTTATTATCTTAATGCTGGTAGTTCTGTCAGGGACATCTAATCTAGCTTTGGAAATTCAAGAACCCTTTAATTTATTTAATGAAGAATATACCTAATCAATTGAAATTTGTTTCCTTTTTTAATATTTTAATGATCATAATGAATGGAGTGTCTTTAGACATAGAACCAGAGACATAGTTTGACATGGTTTTATATGTCCCTGATTGAAGACACATCCAGTAAATCACTATTTGTATTTGATCTGTTGATTTTCCAACGAGACGCATGACTCAGCATGAGGATATTAATTTAAACCATACCTTGTCTCCCGAAACAAAGTCCGTATCCTTGATGTTGAAATTATATAAAATAAACTGAATACATAGGATTACAAAGGCAATGTAAAATATATATCTGTATTTACAACACAATCTTCTCGAAGAGGCAATCCGTGAGGCAGCCATCGAACATTTCTACCTCCAAAAACTGAAGAGGAGTAGGGTAAATCAAGATACCAAAGAGCCAAAACATGATCATGTACATTTATAATCGTATTCAAATTCATTCGGTAACCACAAATACGTGAATAAATTAATTTGAGATACAAACCTCATTATATTTCCTTTCATGTTGATTACCCCTAAATTCTGAGTGATTTCTGGAAGGGGTGGGGGTGGGGGTGTTAAATCCAAAACTCCAGTAGTCACTTTGTTTTCTTTCATGTGTTTATTACTGTTGAATTTTTAAATAGAGGCTAAAGGGCCTAGAAGCACTCTTATGATAAATCACACAAAAGAGTCACTGTGACATATTTCTGAAGAAGATAGACCAAAACCCAGAACAAAATGCATCTTACAAGTGCGACAAATGCGATGAAAAGTTCAATTTTTGATATTTCATCTAAATTAATGTATACTTTAGGTAAAGTTTGGAAAAATCTCAAGAAGATTGAAATTATTTGTAAATGAAATAGCACCCCAAAAAAATCATTTTCTCATATTGTAAAACCGTTTTTAAATATATGATAGGGACTTCGTTCATGATCATTTTTTTTTTTTAAACTTTATCCTCAAAGTGTGCAAAAAAAAAACAAAACCCCAGAGCAAAGGCCCATTATATCTTAAAAATACAACTTTATGGCACAACATAGTGAACATACCCATCTTTCTGAGAAAAACTTGACAATAGCCATTTAGTCAAGGATCGTATCACAAACGGGTAAGAAAAACCGTTATCTTTTCCTCTTTGCCCAATATAACAAGTGTAAAATGGTTGAATAATGAAGGAATCTAGGCTTGTTGACCTCTTTTATGGTGACCAACAAGAAATGCAGCACTGTAAACCAACTTTTATTCACGAGCAGGAAATATTCATAAGTTTCGCAACTTTTTTTTTTACTCGCAAATATTTCTTGTCACAAACCAGATATTCAATTACATATATGTAAAATAATGCATCTGTTGTGAAAAATAGCTGTTGTTCACAGATAGATTTTAAATTGAAGAACAAAAGATGCTATGAATAATAATTCCTTCTATCTTTCAGGAACTAAATAAGACACCATGAAAAATCAACTGCAAAATTAAGGAAGTAGGTCATTGTGACCTACTTTTTGTTTTGCGTACTGTAAAAGGCCAAAGGATTAAAATAATGTGTACCATCATCAATACAAATTTATAATTACATTTAATCCTAGAAAACATTTATATTCTACAAACTGATCTCAGGAATATTACATTTTTTTTCACTTTTAATAATGTCTTCGTATATTAGATTGTTCATAGAGTACACTAGAAGAAATTTTTGAAAAAAATTGACTTACTTATTTAAAATTCACCATCTGAAGTATCTTAAAACCAAGTTTATGAAAATGGTCAGCCGCAATCCAACTATTTAAAATATATCTATTAAAAGTGAGGTAGCACAAGCCAAAAAGTAGACGCATGCATATGGCTTTATTTACTGTAGCTTCTAACTGATTACTCATATAGATTCTAACTGATAACTATTTTAATATCAGTGATCAGCATGATCAGTAAAATTAATGTATGAAATAAAAAAAAAAATTGTTCCCATTAAAGAAAAGAAAAGCCAACAAGAATAATGTTTTGCATTTTTTATTTTTATTTTCAGTTTTATAAAATGTTAGCTTAATGAAAAACATCATGACCCATTTCTATCACTGTATAATAGATATACACTGTATGAGCACATTCATAAATCACATACGTACCTAAGGTGGAGACAACATTTATATTGAACACAGTGTTGTGTGTGAGGTGTATTAAAGGTAAGCCTACAGCACTACTGAAAAATTCCTTATACAGTATGAAAGAGGATTTTGAATTTGATACAATTTCCCTTTTTGTGAATGATTATTATGGTAATAATCATGTTTACAATAAATGTTTTCAAAAGTACATGTACAATCACACATTGTTTCACTCTCCACACATCAAAATAAACTAACGTTCGCATCATGAACCAGGCAGAAATCTTTCATATGTTATTAAGCAAAAATATTATACCTGGTAATGTCTCTACCTATGAATCTGTCTGCCACAGATCATAGAGTTAGAAAGATCTTTAATTTGATACAAAATGATATGAAATGTGTTTAAACTTTAAATTAAAAAACTGCTTGGTCCGTTTGAAAATACCTTTGGTCCCTTCTTGATATACATAAACCCCAGAGATGAATGACACAAAAAGTTTGTACAGCTTATAAGTCTATTCACACAATTTCTCTCAATAAAACCTATTACACTACATGTATATACAGATGATAAGTTAGAAAACAGAAAGAAAACAAAGAGAGAAACTATACCAGACATTCACTGTACATAATATGTAAAAATACACTGTACATAATATGTAATACAGGGAGATAAGTCTACATTTACCAATTAATACATTGTTTGTTATTTAGGTGACTGTAAATTTCAATATTAAATATTTTCTATGTGTTTTGAGGAAAAACAAAATTGCAAGAGTGGCTAAAAATACAATTAAATGCATTTAACATTTTTAAAAATAAAGGAAGTTCACATAATTAGAAGAGAATTTTGTATGGTCTTCTAGTTTTTCTACATGTATTTTTTCATATTTTCCTGACACTAATGTTCATGTATGAATTTACACATTACTTACTTTTATAATCATTACATACAATCACAGCATGATCCATTTGACCTGAGTTTGCAAATGAAAATCAGTTTACTCAAATAATTTTCCAAATACTCTAACAGATACAGAGCAGATAAACTGTATATTTTAAAGATGAAAATACGTTCTTCAAATAGCACTACATATTCCTGAAAACTTGCACATGAAATCAAAAGATGAAAACTGTGGAAAAAAATATGTCTTCAATACATCCTGAAGCAAATTTTAATTTTTTGTTGTTGTATCCTTTTATGCAAAGTTTTAGTCAAAATAGAAATCCTATTGAAGTCTTTACCATATGTACATGTCATTGAAATCAGTGTCTTCACATTAGAGGCACACAGTTTAAATGGTAACAAAAGATTACATTAAACATGTTAAAAGTCAAAATGTACTAATGAATCTGCAACTATCAAATATACACAGACTTAAGTAGATTTTATCTAAGGTGGGATATAACAAACCACAGAAAGCACAGTGAAGACACAATACAGTAAGTTTGGTGCCCCAGGTCTTGTTGGCTTGTGTGTTGTAGAAAGGTGTCGGGGCCAGGAAGACCAGTTAAGGATGGAGGAGTAGCAGTGTGATGTCGTTGTGGTTCTTGTGATGTGTCTGGGAGGGGTGATCAGTTGGTGATAGTAGATGCTGGTAAGGCTGACTTGTCCAGGTTGGCAAAGAAGACGTGATTCAGGGCTTTCTTAGCTGATATCCTGCTAGCTGGGTCATATATCAACATTTGCTGAAAAAGTTTTATGAAAAGAATAGTTTAGGCACTATACAAAACAATTTTCTAAAAATAAATTAACAAAAATTACCAAAGATCTTGACTAAGAACTGTCTAAATGTACTTATACATAAACCTACATCCTTTTCTTAATTACAATTAAGACAAAGAATAAAACATCTTAACATGTACCCCTGTCTATATACTTATTTTGACATACCTGTAGAATATCGAGTCCTGTATTATCTAGTCTCTGGACAGCGCTGGCTAACTGATTGGTTTTCCAGTTTGGGAAGGTTGGTTTGTAGTCAGGTAATGAGGTCACTCCCGGCCAAACATCATCTGTAGGTGTGGTCAACGTCCTGGAAAATTAAATAATTGTTCAGAAAAAGAGTCTTTTGAGTTGTTTTTCACTGCACTTTATCATTTCATTTCCTCTGAATCCAAATTATATTATTCTAGTAGTAAAGTAATGTACAATTAAAGTCAACAATTAAAATCATGGAATGTATAACATTATTTTTACTTCAACCTTCACTGAATTCAGATCATTTAATAAATATTACCTGAATATCCTGAAGAGTTGATCAATTTCTGAATCCCCATGGAATAAGGGTCGTTTTGTCATCATTTCTGCGAATATACACCCCACGCTCCAGATGTCTACGGGGGTAGAGTACCTCTGACTGCCCAGCAGGATCTCAGGGGCTCTGTACCACAAGGTCACAACCTTAAAACCAACCAATCAAAGTCATTACTGATCTCAAAACTTGTATATCAAGTTATACAAAATGAAAGTTTCATCTTGAGCACAATACACTCTTGTTTTCCCTCATAAAATTTCAAAAGTTTGCACCATCTTAAGTGCAGATCTGAATCATGAAGAGAAACTGACACTGCCAAAAATTACCTCATGAGTGTAAACACGGACTGGGATTCCAAAGGCTCTAGCCAAACCAAAGTCGGCTAATTTGATGACTCCTTTATTATCAATCAACAAGTTCTGGGGTTTAAGATCACGATGGAGGACTCTCCTTTGATGACAGAAGAGGATTGACTGAAGGATCTGGTACAAGTAACTCTGTCAAATAACAAACACAACATTTATACAGTATAATTTGTCCAAACCGGCTACCGCCGGTTCCATAAAATTTGGCCGGTTTAGACAGAATCCGGAGTGCAGGAAAAATCCAGGAAAATATCAATTTTGAAAATTTCGTTGTTTTATTTACAAGTACATCATATACATATTATAAATATAATCAAATGATGAAATCAATCAATATTTTGGAGTCTATAAATTCTAAAATAGGCTTGCATGACTTACTGTATTTCCTTAATTCTTCAGGAAGTTTGAAAGTCGGGTAAAATGTTACCTCAATCAAAATCTACAGGCATGCATAATAGAGGCCTACTATATATCAAGCGGACCGGGTTTTGCTTGTCAAAGAGCTCATTCAATGTATAAACAGTAATGCACAATTATTTTCGATGTGCTACTTATTGGATTGAACTTTTTAATGTAAAATATTACGTCTCCCCCCCACAGTGTTATGGCACCATTTTGAAATGCGTTCGATTTTCGATCCCGATTTATATTTTGATTTTTAATCGCGTACATATATTTTTTGTGTTTATGTTATAATGTGGTAAAAGGAGTTTAAACACAGTTTTTTTAAAATTAAAATTGTAATTTAATCATATAATATTTTTTCAAGTGGGCTGTGTCACCGCCACATTTCACCGAGTGCGTCTCATGAATGGCACAAATCATGCCAATGTTAACACGGATTATCACATCCACCACGAAAGGTGTTAATTACTTTGAAGTAACTCAGGTGTGGCCGGATTAGAGGGAATGATTACCGTTAATTTTGAGCAGTTGGGACCAGTATGGCCGTTCGGAATACAGAATAGACAGTATCCGGACTACACAGAATTTTTTCTAATGAATTTGTTAAAGAAGTGCATGGGACTAAAATTTATAGACGGAATGGACAAAAATCCGGAGTACTCAGAGTCCGGATTAGACAAATTTTACTGTACCATAAAAAAAAAATAACTATGTTTTAACTTATTGCAGAATGTAGTTCCTAAATTCTGTACACAGGGAAAGAACAGAGGGCGAAAATAACCCTGTATATATCATACTGAACTGTTACCCCCCCTATTTTTTATCTGAATTTTATTTTAATTGAAAGATACCCATATTAAGTTTTACCTTAACAAGCATTTTGTCCATAAACTGTCCATTAGGAATAGTGTCCATATAACGTTTCAGATCCATAGATAAAAATTCAAACACAAGGTATAGCTTGTTTTCTTGCATCAGAACATCTTCTAGGCTGCAAAAAAGAAAAGTTTGATTTCATATTCAACATTTATAAACTTTTTCATGTTTTTGTATCTTAGGCATTATATTTTTGGTTATTTATTTACCATGTGTTCAGAGATAAAATTTTCAAGATAAGAATTAACTTCAGTGTTCTTGAAGTCCTTCAGTTCAGTTGGCACGACTGATTAAAATAACCAATTCAAGGATCAATTAATTTAGGTGCAGCAGCTGTGTTAGTCAAAATGATGGTAGATGATGGCAGAGTAATTTGCAAAAAAAATCCTACTAAATTTTGTACGAATTCCCTTTGTCTAAGGATTGTAATTTGCTAAATGTTTTTATGTACCTAATAATGGATTCTTCAATAAACACAAATGCGAACTCTTAGGATTGAAACGCTTCACCGAAATATTGGGATACTGTTCAATATACATCATCATGATATAATTGCTTGATTCAATGTCCAATTCACTATTTTGATTTTCAGTTCCATACATTTTTTTTTTTACAATTAGGTTAAGTTACTCCTTGAAATAGATCAGGTTTGACCTCATTTTAGTAGCTGACACATACAGGGAAGAAAATGGAAGAGAAAGTTTCAGAGTAGGCTGCCACTGCCAGTATTGACATGAACAAAGTGCTCTTTTTATCTCAGAAGCACAAGTAGTGCTATTTATTGAATTACCACCTTTCACTTACCTTTTGAAATCTGAATATGTTTTCTTTTATCTTATTTTATTATTTTTTTTAAAATGTATTGTATCAAAAAATGGAATTGTGACACAAGGGTTGCAATACGTAGCGAATCATCATGAGCATGAAGCCCTGATAAAGGGGACGTATCGCTCCAGCCCTACAAACTATGATTGATTAATGTAAAATGTGGCCAGTAAAGTTTGTTGACAGCATTAAGCCAGGTAAGAATATCAAACTACATAAGACCATAAGATTAAAAATTATGAGAAATTAGCCCCCTTATGAATTCAATGACAATTTAAAGGAGAGGAAAGGCTGGTTATTCTACAACTATCAAATCAGCATGAAAATAGAAATCTGTCCAGACTGAAAAACATCAGACAGTAGTCAGTCCAAATGACTGCCAGCAAAAAAAAAAGATTTTAAGAACTCTATAACTTACCATACAATGTAAGGATGTTGTAATTCCTTTAGTAGGGAGATCAAATGTTAGGATGTTGTAACTCCTTTACTAGAGAGATCAGGATTAACTTACCATACAATGTTAGAATGTTGTAACTCCTTTAGTAGAGAGATCAGGATTAACTTACCATACAATGTTAGAATGTTGTAACTCCTTTAAAGGGAAATCAAGATTGACTTACCATACAATGTTAGGATGTTGTAACTCCTTTACTAGAGAGATCAGGATTAACTTACCATACAATGTTAGAATGTTGTAACTCATTAGAAGGGAAATCAAGATTTACTTACCATACAATGTTAGGATGCTGTAACCCCTTTAGAAGGGAGATCAGGCTTAACTTACCTTCCAATGTTAGGATGCTGTAACTCCTTGTGTAGGGAGAACAGGATTAACTAACCATACAATGTTAGGTTGTTGTAATTCCTTTAGAAGGGAAATCAAGATTTACTTACCATACAATGTTAGGATGCTGTAACTCCTTTATTAGAGAGATCAGGATTAACTTACCATACAATGTTAGGATGCTGTAACTCCTTATGAGGGAAGATCAGATTTAACTTACCATACAATGTTAGGATAGTGTAACTCCTTTAGTAAAGAGATCAGGATAAACTTACCATACAATGTTAGGATGTTGTAACTCCTTTAGTAGGGAGATCAGGATTAACTTAACCATACAATGTAAGGATGTTGTAACTCCTTAAGAAGGAAGATCAGGATTTACCTACCATACAATGTCAGGATGTTGAAACTCCTTTAGTACGGAGATCAGGATAAACTTACCATACAATGTCAGAATGTTGTAACTCCTTTAGAAGGGAGATCAGGATTAACTTACCATACAATGTTAGGATGCTGTAACTCCTTTAGTAGGGATATCAAGATTAACTTAACCATACAATGTTAGGATGTTTTAACTCCTTAAGAAGGAAGATCAGGATTTACATTCCATACAATGTCAGGATGTTGAAACTCCTTTAGTACGGAGATCAGGATAAACTTACCATACAATGTCAGGATGTTGTAACTCCTTTAGAAGGGAGATCAGGATTAACTTACCATACAATGTTAGGATGTTGCAACTCCTTTAGTAGGGAGATCTCTCTGATAGCAGTAGATGGTACCCCCTCCTCTTCAGATTCCAATCTTATCTTTTTCAAGGCCACCAATCTACCTGTTTTTTTGTTTTTTCCTTTGTATACTACTCCATAAGTACCTATAAAACAAACCACATGGGTTTAGTATACATGTGCAAATTAAGTGAATATATAAACTAAATTGTAGATGTACTAATGTGGTAATATTTCCATTTCTTATTTTTTCTCTCTGTGATAACCCCTTGAAAGTAAGCGGAGTTGATTTCTTAATAATTCTACTGGAATGTAAATTAGGCTGGTCGATAGTAAGGTCAAGAGCTAAGAACGCCTAATACGCATGCAAATTTTGTGTGTGTGTCTGACAACAGTTGTTGAGGACTATTGAAATCGGCATGGGAGTCCTCTAGGGCTGTCACGGTTAACCGAAAACTCGGTTAACCGCTCCGAAATGGCATTCGGTTCGGTTCGAGTCAGGTTTTCCGGATTTCGGTTCGGTTTTTTTTTATCTTTTATATAATACTAATTCGCTTGCAACACGCGTTGTGATTGGTTGTTTATTTCAAAAAAGGGTTCTTTAACCAATGAAAATACAGGTAGCATCGAAGACATTTAAACATGGCATACACATGTGGAAGGAAAACCAAATCACACGTAATTGTTTTGTCAACCACGTCCCCTACTTTCAAAAACGAGAAGTATTCCCACACTTGTGATTTGGTGATAACTCTAGTCAATAACTATATTTATTTTATTTTAAACAAGAAGTTTATTACTTTGTTATTTTTTGTTACATTTAACAACTTGTTCTGTTGAATAAAATGGATAGAAATTTGTGTCAGCAAAATAGTACTTTCTACAATGTCCTTAATCCTTATTATCCTTTGATATATAAAAAGATGTTTTATTTAAATTCTCAAAATGAAAACCGAACCGAAAAAACCGAAAACCGAGAATTTATTTTCTGAACCGAACCGAACCGAAAAATGTCTGAACCGTGGCAGCCCTAGAGTCCTCATGTAATTTAAATCTGTCTCTACATTTTTTAAGTCTAAATCTACAATTTTATTTGGCAATGAAATGGAAATATAAGGAATCACTGTCTAGTTAGAATAGTATGCCAATTTTATGCATAACAGGCTCCACACGTTATACAAATTATACCATGTTTCCCAGTACTGTTGATGCCATGGCATACTATACTAACTAGACAGTGATTTCTTAATTCAGCAGCACATTTAACATAACAGCTTAGACTGGGTACTGGAATAGTAGATGCAATGTGTACATTCGATTAGCCTCTGAGTTCAATCGGGTCAACCATTTTGAATGAAGTCCGCACTGAATGACGTAAGTTTAAATGGTGAAAGATGATTGGAAAATATTACTAGTTGTTTACGGAATCAAATATGGCTGACCAGATAGAACTCAGAGGCTAATCTAATGTGAAAATAGAGCTGATCTCTCGATACAGATGCTCAACCATCCCTCAGATATTGTGAGGATGACCAAAAGCAGTTATATTTTTAATCTTTGTTCTTAGATAGAATGCAACAGGTGACAAGCGCGAAAAAATTAAGGTAATGCACAAAAAATGCATGGAAAAACTGGTGTAGGGTTAACAATGGTGACCTGATTCTCAGAAGTTTGAATATTTTTTTCTAAGTTTTAATGAAGTAAGGTAAATGATCAATTCATGACAATAAAGGACAACATTCTGCTTTTCAACTGGCAAAGCTTTTTCATGGGTTTTTTGAATAAATATCGAAGTTTTTAGAATTTGAAGCGAGGCAACGAGGAATTAATAGCGGCTCATTAGGTCCCTTCTCCCCTATTATCAAGTCAATACCATAATAAAGGTACATAGCTTCATAAAGCTATATAGCTTTATCAAGGTACTACAAATACCTTGATCAAGGTATTTTATGCAATGAAAATTCAGAAAATTTCTTTAAAAAATTAAATACTGATACAGGGCTCGACATTAACGCTTGTCCGGTACCCATGAAAAAAAATTACGGACAAGTGAATATTGCTGGGCACTTGTCCGATTGGACAAGTGATTTTTCTATGTAAAGAAGTCTTTAAATAATAATAATCATAAAATAAAAAACCAACAATCATAAAGTTTATCGAGTAAAATTAAAAACGAAAGCAGTACATAAACCTGAATTTCGATCTCAATATCAATCTCTATGTAAGTTCACACTTGATCGGGATCGATGTTCACTAATTGCAGCCAAACTATGGATCTTACGGTGTTTGTGAGTTTGGAATAGATTTGACTGATATTACAGATTCACTTGCGAACATTTATGCTGTTGTCAGGACAGGAAGTCTAGATAAAACTTTGTTTTATATGTGTTTGTCTTATTTATCTATAACAACAGCAATAAATCAAGCACATCTAATTTTTTAATTGTTTTCAAGTTGACATAACAAGAAATTCATTGAAAAATTTTCAGACAAGTGGGACAAAAAGTTAATGTCGAGCCCTGTGAAAGTCAAGTTCTGAGTTGTTGTTAGTAAATTCACTAAAGCATGTAAAGTACTCAAACACAAAGAAATCAGTATAAAAGCATGTCGTGTGAGGACTCAGGAGAAGTTCTATTATGCTGTCTTTTTGATACCAGAGTGCTCTTCATGCACGAGTGGACACTAATACTATATATACCCGATTTTTCTAACAGGTCCAGCACAATCTCTTGATTGAGCTATATCAGTCTTCACGAAAACTCACTGGTCCGAAGACCGAGGCCAGTGAATTTTGATGTCGGGACAGTGAAAATCAAATTTCAAGAAGTCCGATGGGCTTGTTGATTATAAAAATCATACATAGTCAATATATATCTTAACTGACTTACTTGCATAAATTTCATTGATATAATATAAAAAGAACAAGCACATGTTGTTGAATCGTATTATTGTAACCCTATTATAACATGGATGTATCATGTAACAACCGGCACTAGCTAGTAACTATTAACTAGTACGTAAAATGTGCGAATTTCCAATGAACAACTTACCAAAACACGACAAAGGACAAAAAATGGCGGCATTCAAAAGTTGAAGTACGTAAACATGTATAAATTTACAGTTATGAAAATGTATTTATTTTATTTTTTAATTAAGGGGCCAGTAAAAATTTTGGTGGGCCAGTAAATTTTGTAATTCTACTGGTCTGACTGGCCAGTTAGTTTGAAAAGTTTTCGTGAAGACTGCTATATAGCTTTAAAAAGCTATATACCTTTATTAAGCTATTCAAAATAGCTTGATCATGTTGATAAAGCTATTTATTTTCAGTTTTTCACAAAAACGTTTTTTTGCAAGAAAAGTCGCAAGTATTTGACTATTCATATATGAAATATGGACTATCAAAAATACAACCCAAATCATAGAAATTTCTAACATTGCTGCTGTTGAATACTTTAAATCAAAATATGAATTTCCATTGTTTGTATAACTGTCCACTACTGTGCGTGCGGTGAGGCATGGGAAAGTATGATTGCTTTTCATTGTGCTGAACTGTTACCAATCAATTATCCTGTTGGCCATAATTGACTTCCTTTATAATTTCATTCAAGAAATTACTGTGTAGTCACTCATCAATAGCCCCAAAACTTTTAAAACTTTGAGTACAAAGTTTCTCAAGGAGACATAATTTGGTGAGTGATTTTTACATGCATTGTACAGGTTGGGACCAATCGCCAAAATGGGATATAATAGTCCGCTTTGGATATAATATCCCAAATGGGCTATAAATTTACAGTGCAAAAATTAGAAATTTTAATTTTGGCTATAAATATCATTAATCCGCATTAGGACACTTTAAAAGGAATAACTTTTGGTTGACAAGTTTTCCTGTATGCCCATTGTTTAGGAGATTTATCCCTCGGAAGTTCCTTAACCCTTTCAACACTGTAGACCGATACATCGGTCTGATAAAATTTTGTCTTGGAACACGGTAGACCGATACATCGGTCTCAGACACTAAACTGAAAGTCAAACGTTTATTCTTAGAAATAGAAAGTGTTCTCTGCGCAAAATCTTTCGCTATGAATTATGGGTAGAATGATGTAAACATCCGTTAACAAAAATGGCGGCCCACATGGCGAAAACCACGAAAAAATAAGGAAAATTAGATGATTAGTAAAGAAAACGAAGAAGAAAGCAAAATGGCGGTAAACAACGAAATGTCCGATCATTCTGGCGATGAAAGATTTAATAAAATCATGGAATTAGACATTATAAATGTTTCTAGACAACAAATACATGAGTTATTAACAATGTTGTGAAATTTTGTCGGAGACAGTTGACTTGGAACAGGGTTTCAAAATTTTTTTTGTCATGGTAAAGTCCAGGACTTAAAGAGTAAATTTTAGGCAAGTCTGAGGAAGAAATTTCAGAGTCCATATTTACCTATTTACCTCATTAAATTTATGTTACTTATAATTTATTTTCATTTGTTGCATTGAATAAATAAATACTATATGTATTAACACGCCTGCTAATCGATCACTTGCACAACCAGCAGTTGTGTATAACAATCAAAAGAGATCGATTTCCGGTTGTGCAGTTGATGCGAATAATTCCAGTGCACAGGTAGTAAATGGACTCGATTCAGGCAATAATTGATATTTTTATTAAAAAATAAGAATGTGATTCCATGAGCAATTTATTTTTCTTTCATTTCACACTCTCATAAAATGCAGTGAGTGTCGATTAGCGACTATATTTGTTTTGAAGCAAGGGCTGGTAGAGGGAAAACGCTGATTGAAAACAGTATTCGCCGACTAAATTCGTTTTAATCTCAACTAACCTTGAAAATTCAATGTCCATCATGAGTATGCAACAAGTGCATCCTATCCACCAAAACTGGGACTTCGATATGTGTATAATTTGACAAATATTCGAAGAAAATAACATTGCTTGTGCATGCGATCATTCAGTTGTGCAAGAGATCTCGGGTTATGCATGAGATGAAGGACAAAAAGTTTCAAACTTTACGAATAAAATTAACCATTATATAATTATAACGTAGTCTTGCAAAATTTAAAACATAAAACTATAGAATTTTCTTGCAAATAAGTTGAATTTGTGAGAAAAAAAGATAAATAAGATAAGTAAACTGTTGAAGTAGATCTGTTAGGGGAGGGGGGTTAAAGTTTCAGTTACAATCAATATAATTACAGTAAAAAAATCATGTGTGTATTATTTAAATCATAAATCTTGTGTGAATTATCCAATGCATCTTTAATATGACTATTCCGTATGCAAAAAAATAATTAATAATTAAAAAAAGAGATAAGATAAAATTAAAAAAACAGCATATACTGGGCAGTATATCATTTTCTTTCAGTACGAAATTGTTTAACTCAAACATATCTTACCTTTATTTGACGGTACTTAACAAAAGTGAAGGGAAAGACCGAATTTTTCATGCTTTCATTTCATATATATTTTATAGTATAAGTGCTGTCTGTGAAAAAAATAAGAGACAGGCTCTCGATGATATGTGTTTGCCGAGGGGTAAATATTTCCTGGTGTTTTGAAGCTAGGTATCCTGAATTTTGTTATCGAGATGGAAAGGATCAAGATGACAACACCGGGAAAAATCGTCAAAAATCCAAAATAATCGTTCAATAAAAAATATCCCTATTAACCATTCCAAATAAAATTAATGCGAAGCATCAAATCAGACGCAAAATTTATAATTTCAAAAATTACTTGTACTTTCTTTATTTGAAAAGCATCAATGCATGGGAAGCACAAAATATTCAAAGCTGAAATAGATCAATTTCATTTCAGACTGTCTTCAAAGCAAAAATAAATAAAATGGATTTTTTTAATTAAATAGAAATTTTAGTGCATTTGTTCATCAAATGGAGTCATCAATGAATCAATAAAAAAGTCAGTAATGAATTATAAGAATGTATGAATGAAGATGTAGGTCTCTCAAGATGAACTACATGCTGAAACCCTGGATCTTTATCACGTGATAATACCCATGGTTTCTGCAGTAGGCTAATCAAGGCGCGTAGTTTGATGGAAAAAATGTAAGAAAAATATTTGTTGTCACATCTGTTGCACATTCAAAACAATTTTTACTACAGTGTTGTTGAAAAACTTTTTCAATTCTTATTCACCTTGCAACTTTAACCACTTCATTATTATCTGGAAAATCATGACGATTTCCTTTCATATTTTGATTACTCCCTGGTTGGGGAGTACCTATTGTAAACTCTTTCTATATAACCGTATATTATTAATTACCCAATTAGAAATGACAATGAAATTGTAACAACAATAAATGCTCAGTTTAAAAAAAGTTTTTAAAATTAAGATTAGTTTACAGAACTTATGAAAAATAACGCCTCATTTCCCGATATAAGAGATCGGCCGCTGCTGCTGAAAAAGTCAAAATGTGCTTGCAAAATTAAAATGACAGTACATCATTGACGGATCTAAAAGGTGGTTCCTGAGGTTGGACACCCCCCCCCTCTATTTGATTAAAGAGAGAGTTATGTAACACGGATAATTTATTACGTCTAATATTTTGAATAAAATAAATACTTCGAATAAAAAAAAAATATTTCGAATAAATAAATACACTGTACATGTTTTTCAATCTCTGTCCTTTCTGATCGCTATAAATAGAGTTCCCTCGTTTAATATGCTATCCTCCGAGTACCGTCACATACAATCCGAGCCCTGCTTGCTTGTTTGTGTTTTTGTTTTTGTTTGTTTGTTATTGGCTTGTCAAAGTCCCCCATAGAACTGTTGAAAACTCAGTGTTGCCAGGTTTAAAGTGCCTATATGCATGAGTGTTGGACACCTGGACAACCCCCCCCCCTTCTTTTTCAAAAATTGCTGGATCTGCCCCTGCAACATCTTCATAATATAGACAATATTTAACATTTTATAATTACCAAAAATAAAATAGTATAAGAGGTGCATTATGGAGATTGTATAATACTTGCGTAACTTTTTATCCTTTATCTCATGCATAACCTGAGATCTCTTTCACAACTGAATGATCGCATGCACAAGCAACGTTTTTTTCTTCGAAAATTTGTCAAATTATACACATATCGAAGTCCCAGTTTTGGTGGATAGGATGCACTTGTTGCATACTCATGGTGGACATTGAATTTTTAAGGTTAGTTGAGATAAAAACGACTTTTAGTCGGTGAATACTGTTTTCAATCAGCGTTTTCGCTCTACCAGCCCTTGCTTCAAAACAAATAAAGTCGCTAATCGACAATCACTGCATTTTATGAGAGTGTGAAATTGAAGAAAAATAAATTGCTCATGGAATCACATTCTTATATTTTAATAAAAATATCAATTATTGCCTGAATCGAGTCCATTTACTACCTGTGCACTGGAATTATTCGCATCAACTGCACAACCGGAAATCGATCTCTTTTGATTGTTATACACAACTGCTGGTTGTGCAAGTGATCGATTAGCAGGCGTGATTAATATGTGTTTTATTTTTCCTCCATAAACTGTCATATAGTCATACATGAGTATTTCAACACAGTACCAGACTGATAGATTACTGGTACATTACAATAACTTTAACAAATACTCACTACTGAATAAACCATCTGTTACAATAAATAGAAATAAGAATGTGCTGTAAGTCACAGCTAAAACCGAAATTTAACAAACTCATTGCAGTTTGTAAGGCGCCGCTTGTCATATAGGAGGAAACATGAGAAATTGTGTAAAAGCAAGAGTCTAACCGCAACGGAAAATAAAAAGACGGATTGTATTTTTCGAAACGTTCGTAATGTTTTATGGGTATTTTAACGCCCACAAACCCACATTTTTACATAAAACATTTGAGATTTTGCTTTATTTTTAGCTTTACGATCATTTTTAACTTATAAAAAAAATAAACAAGAAACATAGCCAAGTCCCAGGACTTTGGTGAATTCTAAATGCCGAGTCCGGATCCGAAATTTGTTAGTCCGGGACGTCGGGCTTGAGGATTTGAACCCCTGTCAATGGAATCCGAATATCAAGGCTCCTAAACAGAGGATGTTTTCCACGCGCCAGACTTCTTCTGATGTTCTGAAACACCCCGTTTTATTTATTGATAATTATGGACTTGCTTTTTGATAAATTCTGACATATTGCATATCATTTTCTCGGAAACAATTTCTCTTTTAAACGATGGTAAGAACATAATTGATTTTGAAACTTCATAGCAGCAAATTTATTAAATCATTGCATAAGATCCGTTCTAAAATGTAATTATGAATTTTATTAGTGTTTTTGACTTGATAAATAATTTTGTATATATGTATAATTTATATCATTTAAAAGAGAAATGCCTCGCCTTTCTAATGATGTGTCATTTATTAAAATATTCAAAAAAATAAAGAAGTTATATTAGTTTTGTGACAGAAGGTGAAATGTTAAGTGATGCCCCAAGTTACTCAGTGTACCAGGGGTTGGTTGATAAAAGTTACTCAGTGTTGAAAGAGTTAACTTCTTGGGGATCAATTTTACTAACTGTAGGGTTGCAGAAAAACTTGCTTACCAAAAGTTATTCCTTTTAAAGTGTCCTGATGCGGATTTATGATATTAAATGCCAAAATAAAAATTTTCTAGAAATTTGCACTGTAAATTTATAACCCATTTGGGATATTTTATCCCAAACGGACTATTATATCCCATCTGGGCAATTGATCCCAACCTGTTGTATTCAGAAGAGTTCAAAGTTTAATATTTCCACTGCACCAAGGTGCGACTTTTTGCACATGTTGAAAAAATAACACATTTGAGAAAAAAGTCTAAAAAAAATAGCTTAATAAAGCTATTCTGAATAGCTTTATAAAGCAATAAATGCTCTTTTCAATTCAAATATTTGTTGATATCATTTTTGGCAAAAAACAGAGCAGAGTAGACTGGCAGAAAAATGAGGCTTGGTACTTGAAGTAAAAATAGACAATGGTATAAAGCTTAATCAAGAGATTGTGCCGGACCTATCTAAGATTGTCTCAAGTCCCTGTGCTTGGGCAGAGGTGTCTTTTATATGGGCCAATGAGACAATAATTTTGGACCGACTTATTAGGGCCAAAGTGTCAACCGTCATGGGCCGAGCCGAGGTGTCGTTGGTCCGAGATGTCTGTCTACCTTCTGTAGGGTTCCATGTTCCTTCGCCCTAAAAATTGTTCGCACAGGGTCCGTTCGCCGGAATTTAATGTAGAATAAAAATCTAATGAATTTCTATCCTAGTTTTTTGGTGCATTCAAAATAAAACTAGTGCTAATTGTAACGGGGACCGTTACAGATGTTCCCCAAACGCTCCCCCAACTCCCTTTTGGTGCCATATTCCCTGTTATCTCTATTAAATAAGAAATACTTTATGGAATTTAGACTTAATCAAGGTCTTCCAAGAAAAATACAAAATATATTTAAAAAATAGGCATTGCACGCGTGTTCATGTGCGTAACGACCATATTATCTTGTCTACACTATCTAAAATTTTAATAATATCAAAGCATTTAATCCAAAAGTATTAAAAAATGCACTCATTCGAGTGTATTTTTTATTTTACTCATTTCACGTGCACGCACGTGCATAATGACTACACCTTCTTGTAGGAGTCCCTTATATTTATCCAAGTTCTAAATCCCATCCTGTTTGGTTGAAAAACAAGAGAGTTATAGCCATTTGAAGTTTCAGCCAATCAGATTGCAGCACACGTGCATGCGCGTGATTTCATGAATATTTTCTATATCATATTTTAGGATATCGTAATGCATGACTATGTTTTCAATTTCAAAGCATTTCGTCAAAAAACAAAGGAGATATAGCCATTTAAAGTTTTAGCCAATCAGATTACAGCACGCGCGCATGCGCATGCTTTTATTAAAATTTTAATATATCATGCTGTAGATCTTCATAATGTAGGACCATGTTCAAAATTTCAAAAGATTATGACAAGAAACAAGAAAGATATTGAGACTTTAGTTTCAGCCAATCAGAGCAAAGCGCACGTGCATGCGCGTGAGATCTTGCTATTTTGACCATGCCATCTTGTCTATACTACTAATGTATCCTTACATTATGAGTTTCAAAGCATTTTATCAAAAAATAGAAAAGTTCCGACTATATCTATTATATTGGTTATTTCAAGTGTTGCACGTGCGCGCTCTTGCAAGCACGTGCGCGCAAAATGACCTTGATTCCGCAAATCTGCATAACATGTCTACTTACCCTAAAAAGGTTTTACCTACCTCGGACGAACAGT
The DNA here is from genome assembly GCA_003671525.1 of Saccostrea glomerata. Lineage (NCBI taxonomy): Eukaryota > Metazoa > Mollusca > Bivalvia > Ostreida > Ostreidae > Saccostrea > Saccostrea glomerata. Next base: position 44,365 of record PRKT01000193.1, read on the forward strand.
TTACAAGATCATTCCCGGACAAAAAAGTACCCAGGAAGAAGAAGAAGAAAAATAATAATAATAATAATAAGAAACAGAGTAAAAACAATATGTTCCCCAACTTCGTTTGGGGAACATAACAAACCATCACTGTGTCCGTCAGATGTTATGCATATATGGTCTCACTTGTTATAGTATCAGCGGTCACAGTTATTAACGTCTCAGTCCTTTAATTGTTTTCAAAACATAGCACAATTTGTAAAAATAACACGGATGTATCCCCCTAATTAACATTGATATTAATCATTTAATTAACTATAGTGCAAACACTTAGTCATTAAAAAAAAAAACACAGTAGAATCAAATCAAAAATTAAATTTAAACTAAATAAACATTGCTCTTCTGAACTTAGTATAAGAATTTGAGAAAAAAAATTCCAAGTTCATAACAAGGGAATTAAATAGTAAAAATTGGTAACTCGTATGTTAATTTTTTAATTCATAATTATATATACAAGTATATGTGTATTAAATATTGGGCAAACCAAGTTTAGGGCGAACAAGATATAAGGGGAAGAATAATGTGGGCGAACGGACTCTGCGCGAACGGACTCCTGCGAACAGGTAGATGGGGCGAACGAACCTGTTACCCTTCTGTAGATAGTCACTTACATTGTTTTCTTCATTATAGGTTTCCTACTTACCCTCTCCAATTTTCTCTATCTTTATGTAGTCTTCCATTGTGATTGATCTTTGCTATTGTCTTATTCTCTAAAAATAAATAGATTTGCTTTCATTATGTATATACAGAGACATATAAAACTCTGGTATATACGTATCAAACATCCACACTGTTCGCATTCAGTTCGTATCTGGACATGCTTTCAAACTTAAACTCACTTTTGACTCCATAGGAAACATAATTAAAAGTTAAAAAATAAACTATATCACTGTTTTCAATAGAAAATTAAATTATCCTTCCCTTTAGTACGACATACCATCGATTTTCTTCACAAATGCCGCTGTTTTTGAATGAACCAATAACAACCCGCCTTTTGTTTGAGTTCAAACTAGAGTTTCCGGTAAAATAAAAATTTCGCAAACATTGATCCCGAAGTATTTTAACGAAGGTCTCCGGGATGGAATGGTACTCATTTGCGTTGCAATGTTATTTAATTCATTTTCATACTTACATTTCCAATCAAATATTTCAAATAAGATTAAATTTTAAACCTGACATAAAAAGGGCGTGGTTAACATGGTGAAGACTTTTAAAATTAAAGGGAAAAAAGGTTAAGGTCAAATTTCAGTTTCAGGGCAAAAATTTAATTATAAGTGATATTTTGAACAAGATTCATTAGGGGAATTGCGTGTACAAGTTTGTCAAGAGATTTATTGTAATTGGCAAGGAATATAATAAAACATGCATTTTTCAAGAAAAAAAAATTAAAAATCAATTACTCAGTACTTGTTTTGGAGGAGGGTGGTTGGTATGGTTGTAGCCCCCCCCCCTCAATTTAGAACACTAATAGCGTCTATAGAAAATAAGTCTAAAATAGATCCTCGAATTGTCAAAAAAACTTAGGATACCGAAGTTGACATTCCTTTGGATATTTTCTGGAAAGCTTCCATGATTGTCAAATTGAAGCAATATATAAATATTTTAAACTTTATCAACAAAAACAACTTATAGGTAAAGTGGTCAAAATTCATTCATAGATGTTGATGAGGAGATATAAAATATCAACAAACCAATTGTTATCGTTAATTAATTTCTTTACATGTCATTAATATTGCAGTTATGATTTCATTTATTTTCCCCGTCATGACTTCTTAGTTTGCTGCCAAAAATTCTTCTATATATTATTAAATTTTGCACGTTGAACTTGATTTATTTTTGTTTTATTTAGTTAGACTAGAAACAATCAATTTATGCATACGCAAGATCGATCCATACACACTTGCCTCATGCAGTTGAAAATTTCAAAATAATTTCTCAGTATCAAATCAATCACCTCTGTCGCCTCTCTATTGTGTATACCACTTTCTCTCATGTTATAGAAATATAAAAAAAAAATACACGCACCAAAACGAATATTCCTCTCACTAAAAACCCTACACCAGAAGTAGAAGTTAAAGCCACGGATCTTCAAATTTTATACATTTTTAGAGTATTTTTCATTCAAAACAAAAAATACTGTTAATTTATTTCGCGAATGATAAGGACCCCCCCCCCCCCCGATGTCTAAAACTATAGCTATATTCAAGGACGTAGTATCGTTTTTCGTACCGATTTGACTGAAGGGGAAGTCGGAGAAATAAAATAACTTGCCTGTAAATAGCTGCAGATCTGTAGCGTTATGGTTTAATATATAGTAGTCTTGACCATAACTGTCAAGACTACTATATAAAACCATAATTAACGTACGCTACAGATCTGCTGCTAGCCTAGCTGTAAAAAACGTTATTGACCATAATCCTAAATCCTTTTTCATGGGGATGGGAATGAGCTGATCAGTTCCAATTTCTTTCATCGGCAGTTTTCTTTTACTCATATATTTCCCTAATTTGACTATAATGCTATATATACAATGTAGTAAAAAATATGTCTGAAAAAGTGTTTGTGTGTGCCCCTCCCCACTCCAACCCGATACTTCTTGCCTGTTTATTTAAGAACTCTTAGTTTCATAATTTTAACTAAAAACCTGTAAAATTTAGGATTCATTCCTCAAATCTGTTTACTTTGTCTTGACCTTTCTTGATCAGTAAATAGAAACAGAGACGTATAAGAGAAAGAAGTTCACTTTTGTATGACAGATTAAATTTTCGCGGATTTTTTCTTTCGAAAAAGGAAAAGGTGTTCCGAAAACGTCGCCATTTTATTTGTTTATATTTTCACTTCGAAGGAACTTTTTTTAATATCCGTTGATTGGACTGTTTTACAACCAAATAAATCCAAAAACAAAGGTAAGAGACGTTAGATAAATGTTTTAAGAATATGGGGAATCAAAAGTCGTATGCAGATTCGCTTTATGAATGCCTTTTTATATCCAATGTACAATGCTCTCTTCTGCCGGTGAAATTGTTTCTAAAACTAATTTGTGAAGAATTTAGCTGATTTAGAGGCATTTTCTGTGTTGAAAAATAAAGATTTTATCCTATTGTTACTGATCTTTTGGAGGTATTAAGAGGAAAAAACTTATTTGCTATGCATTGTCTATGATAGCTGTAAAACATTGTTGAGGTTTGAGGAAATTCGGGTGCGAATGCTTTATATCATTTTTTTCACGTTGAATATTTGCGCCAGGTTAAAATCACTTTTTAATACTTCAGACTCACCTTTCATGTGTAAAATAAAAAGAAGGAAATGAATGGACTGACTGGGAATCGAATCAAACACTCAACCGACTGAGTTTCCCAATAGCTGATATCCACTACTAAACTTTTACATTACTCTCTCCATAAATTATCTTTGCATTCGAATACACAATCCAGGTTCTTATTATTTCTTATCTGCCCATGACAAGACAATTACCTTCAAGTCTAGGGGAAATTAATAGTACCAAGCTGTGTAACAGGAAAGGAGAAAATGTACAAAATTTCTGGTCTGGGAATCCAACCTGCGAAACAGCAATCAATTTACTGAGATAAAAGATTATTAAAAAATAAATACCTGGTAAATCAATAAAATTGAATGATCATTCATAAAGTATGAATTTTGAAAATAATGTAATAAAGTTTGATATACAAATATAATTGTGCTTTGTACACAGTGCAGGTTATATATATTTACCTTAAAACAATCTCTGCCTTTAAGAAATAATTATAATTCTAAAAATAAATACAATGTATAGGTAGATTAATTAATATTGTATTGTCTATTATCCTGTTGTAGATGAGCCTGGACCAGACCTCCCTGAACTCTTTCCTCCACTTCCTGGTGGAGTCTCTCTTCCTGTCCTCCTCAGTGGCTGTAATCGTCATAGACTGGAACTACAGTTTCCTGGAAACGTCCCTCCTGAGGAGGCTCCAGAGTTACCTCCCTCTCTGGAGGAGGAGAAACATCAGGCAGGATGTATACATCTGCCTGGTGATAACAGCACTGGCTATTATGTACAACAACTCGATGAAAAACTTTGCCTTCAACTCAGAGAACTGTAGAATTGCTCTGACTGCCATAGTTGTTCTGCTGTCATTTTGGTTTCAAAGTAAAAGAAATAAAAAGAATGTCTCAGATAAATGTGTAGGCACCTCAAATGTCCCAGTCTCCAACGGATTGGTCAAAGGATCCCCAGTGACCCACAAGAACCAGGAAACCAGTGGCTCCCTCTGCTGTGGGTCTGGGACACCTCAGCTCTCTCTGTCCCATTCCTCCTCACAGGAAGACTCCGACCTCTCCATGGATGACTGTTCTGAAGATTCTCCTCACACTGCAGTGGAGAAGAAGGGGTATAGTTCAGAGGATTTAAAGAAACTGTGGGATAAATGCATGGAGAGCAGCAGTAAGTGTTATTAGGTCAACACTCAACAGTCAATTTATACATGATATGTTTGTTGCAAATTAGTGAAATTACAATTATTTTCATCAGAAAGTGGCCTGTGTGAAAATATGATTAAGCGTTTTGTTCCTGATAATATTTATTTAAATACAAACATTGAATTAAGTGCAATCTTGTACAGCACACACTTAATCTTTATAAAGAGTTCTTGCCCCTGTTTATGAAGTCTAAAGTTTATGCACAAAGACAGGCCACACATTTCTTGTACCGGTATTAAAAAATATATTTATCTTGGATGTTCTAGATCTATACTGAATTGTAATTCCTTTGATTAAATTAGTAAACATACAGTTTAATCAACATGATCAAATTATAGTCTATTGTCCTAAATTCAGATTATTTCTTACTTTGGTTCACTTAGTAGTTAAGAACAAACAAGTACTGGTACACTGTACTTATGTACCGTATCTATACTTAAAAAAAAAAATTGTTGTCTGTTCTAGGTTTTCTTCCTTCTCCTGAAGAGTTGAAAGCAATACAACATGACTATAAAGGTATAGGTAAATAGCAGTTTGGTTATCATTATCTAGTACCTTATAATTAAGGAATAACTGTCTTATTTTTTGAATTCATGAAGTGATCAATGGATTGGCTTGTGTGATAATTTGCATAAACGCCGAAGGCGTTTATGCATAAAATTATCACACAAGCCAATCCATTGATCATCTTCATGAATTCGAAAATCTGACAGTTATTCCTTATATTTACATGCTTTGATTCCTCCAATCCACGGGCTCCAAGCCTGCTTCTCTCTAGGTCTTGTCCCGCCTTGCACGTGTTTTTTTTGGAACCGCGCCAAAACATTCATGAGGATATCAATTACATTTACATTTGGTAATTTTATCTCAGACAAAGACATTGGAAATGTAAATATTCTCTTATGATGCAGTGGTGATGATTAGCTTATTAAATTTTACAGTTTTTCATACGTACATGTACATGTGTTTCATCTAAGATTAAATTTGACATACTGTGGAATCATATTAATTCGTGAGGGTCAATGATTGTTGACATGCAAAATTTTACTAGTTTGTTTGGATGTTATTCCATGGGCTACTTGTTTATACATAAGATTCTATGAAATTAATGCTTACGACAGAAATGTTCATGCGGATGTACATCTGTGACCATTGAAATCTGAGCATTGGTCCCCCACAACCAATGATGATTTCACAGTAAATAAATATTGTAAGGAAACATTAGAGTGATTTTAGGTAATTTAGCCTTGTATTTTAATTAAAGGACAATATAACTGAATTATGGCAGTACTGTAAGATTGTTAAATTATACACTGTGCATTACTTTGAAATGATCATGTATTTGTAGTGCAATTGGAGAGGGATGTAGAAGTGAAGGACAGAGAAATAGAGGTAAAGGACAGAGAAATAGAGGTAAAGGACAGAGAAATAGAGGTAAAGGACCACGAGATAGAGGAGACAAAGAGGGAGGTGGAGGAGACCCGTCAGGAGATGGAGGAGACAGCTGAGGCATTGGAGATATCAATGAGGGTGGTGGAGGAGACCACACAGGGCGTAATGAATAGCCAGCAAGCCTTAGAACAGAAAGATCAAGTCATACAACAAAAAGATCAAACCATACACCAGAAGGATGAAGCCTTACACCAGAAGGACAGGATGTTGACTCAGAAGGACAGTCTACTGCAGCTGGAGAGACAGAGAGTCCGAGATCTTGAGCGGAGTCCTGAGGGGGAGTGGCAGAGAAGACTGAGGGAGCTTGAGGAGGAGATTCGGAGACTGTCTGCCCAGTCTGACCGCTCTAAATGTAAGATCTGTCTTGTCCAGGAAGTTCAGGTGTCCTTCAACCCCTGTAATCACCTGATCTCATGTCAGAGATGTGTGGACAGACTGCCAGAGAGAAAGTGTCCTATTTGTAGGGAAGACATTGAGGGGACAGTCACTATGTTACTGGCATAAAGAGGGAATGGGTATGATAAGTGTACCTTACTGCTGCAGCAACCAAATATCTGTTTTTTGTCCTTTTATTTAGTTTTCATATTTTTTGTAGTTGGCATTAGTTTCAGGATGGGAGTGTATGAAGAATACAAAGCTTTTGTTTAACTAATGTTGAATGCCTGAGAGAAAAAAAAAGACTTCAATGTAAATAGATTTTATTATGATTTTTTTAAACTAAAAGGCTTTTGAAAAGAATTTTTTTAAAAAAAAATTAAAATCAGGAAATGGAATTTCCAAATTTTAACTAGAATTTTTTAAGACAAATTTGGTTTTTTTTATTTTGAATTTAAATAGACAGGATTTTCATTTGACAGAGATTTGATGTAGTATGTATGATACTGATTAAGATGGCATGTTATATCAGTGTGTGTGTTATTGTTTACTTAAGGGCAGCTTGTGCAATACAACATAATGAATGAATGTTTTACATATCTTATGAACGTGTGAGTTGTGTGTATTTTTCTTGTCTACTGATATTACTTTTTTTTTTTTGTGTGTCAGTAAAACAAAGCATTAGGCATGTAATGAGTTGTATAACAGTTGTTAAGATGTGGTTTCTATGAGTGAGAACTTGAAAATCCCCTGAAAATAATAAAAGAATGGCAGCACTTGTATCAAGTAGGTAGCTTTATAGACACTACTTATTTTTCTAATGAAAAATAAAAACATATGAGGGAGTCTTTTACAAAAGTTGTATTTTAAAAGTAAGACTGAATTCTGTCTTGTGTATGTCTGTGTGTATGGTTATCTACTAGAAAGTTATGTGTAAAGTGTATAGTGTTTGAACAATAGTACAGTTGTATTGTAAATAGTCTCAATATTTTTTGTATATTTTGTTTAATGGGTACAGTGTGTCTCCTAATACATGTAAAAAATGAACAAAGAACACACATATTATATAGAAATATGTGTATCATTAGTGCTATTTATAGATATAAACATCGTCAGTAACCGATGGACGATTCACATCAATTCTCTCTGCTTGGGGGAGCTATTGGACTCAAAACCCGTGGTTTGTGACAATGAGACATACAGTACATATATATACAATTTTATAGTAGCATAGATCTATGTATTACTGGTAACCGAATAGAGCTGCTTTATTTTATGACCTTTTTCAAGACATTAAAACCCTGAAAGTCCTTTTACACAAACTATTTGTGTTTTTGTAAATATATTAGTTTATTTTTGGTGATGATCTTAATTCATCTCATTTTAAGATTACCGGTAAGTTTACGAGAGATCTGTATTTCATTCTCAACTTTTCATTTTTCTTCACCACTTCTTTCATATCATTTCTTTCTGTTCATTTGTTGTTTTGTTAAGAGTAACAAAATGTAGTTCAATTTGTACAAATTATTTGCAATGTACATAGATTATCATTTACTAATGAATAAAATATGCATAAACGTACTATTGTACATTTACTTTGTTAATTAATTTAACTTTTTTTTTCCGAAGATGTTCACTAAAGGTTGGAGAGAACATTTGCTTCCGTTGGCTTTATTTTTTACCACACTTTATAAGAATTTTTTTTTAAAAGGTGATTTTCTTGAAAATCTTATTTTTAATTTTTATCGCCATGCACCCATAATACTGTACACGTAAATATATTCCTCTAGATACTGCACTGAATTTCTCTAATAATCAAGTACATGTACTCAATTTTCTTTCTGCCTTTGGACTTATTTTTTTTATTAGATCACCTGAGTTGAAGGCTCATTAGTGAACTTTTCTGATCAAAATTTGTCCGTTGTCTATCGTCGTTGGCGTCGCCATAAACATTTAACATTTTCATCTTCTCAAGAAACACTGGGCCAATTTCAACCAAACTTGCCATAAAGTATCCTTAGGTGAAGGGGGTTCAAGTTTGTTCAAATGAAGGGCCACGCCCTCTTCCAAGGGGAGATAATTAGGAAATAGTGAAAAAATAATGGCATTTTTAAATAAAAATCTTCTTCTCAAGAACAGGTAGTGTAGATTCAAGTTTGTTCAAATCATAACCTCCAGGGATAGGGCTTGGCCACAATGGAGGATTCAAGGTTTACATTAAAATATAATTAATATATAAAAAAAAAGCTTCTCAAGAATAGCAAAGCCATGAATATAGTGATACCAGTATTTATATGGAAACATTTTCAGGAAGTGTAGATTCAAGTTTGTTCAAAGCATAACCCCCAAGGGTAAGGAGGGGCCACAATGGTGGATCAAAGTTTCACATAGAAAAATATAGGGAAAAATCCCAAGAACAGGAAAGCTTTGTCGTCATATTGAGGATTTAAATTTGTTCCAAATTATGGCCCACTTGGGTAGGGAGGGAAACAATGGCAGACCTGCCTACCCTTCCGCTTTTGGCGTAATTCTTCCGCTTTTTACCACAGATTACGCCACTTATATTAATTTTACGCTTTTGATTAAAATCAATTAAGAACGTCTAAATTTAGAGTCAAAGTACGACCTGCTGAAATGAATAAAAGTAATTAATAGAAGACCAGTTCGAAAACGTACATAATATACCTAGTACATGTAGTTATATGTAAATTGGTATGGCGAAGAGTCGGAAGAACACGAGAATGCAGTATAATTAGTTAACCATTATATGATATTGCAATAAGTACAGCCATTTCTATGCTCAATTTAGTTTATTTTAACATTGCTAAATAGAACAAGATACTGAAATATGAGTGTTAAAAAAGATAAAATACAGTGTTATTATGTACGATTTGTGTTATGATGCAGACGCAAGCCTTCAATTAAGTGATTTGATACAAATTGACCAAATGCTTCATTAAGGGTGCACGGTTGATTTAAGTTAAAAATAGGATATTGGTATTTAACAACACTTTTTTGCCAATAAATGATTCGAAAAAGAAACGTTTATGCCTACTTTCTTTGGAAATGTACAATTTCGTTTGTTTTGAAAGAAAATAGTCAGTTTTCTTCTGCAAGATGCTGAAACACTGTGTCCGCCAAATTTTACATCCGCCAAGAAAACCAGTTATTACAGTAAACAACAAAATAGGAAAACATAATTGATTACGCTTTAACCTCTGAAATTCCACAAAAAATTTACTGAAATTACACCCTTGAAATTAAAAGGGTAGGCAGGTCTGCAATGGGGAAACAAATTTAAACTAGAACTGTCCAAACGGGACAAAATACCCCCTGCTGGGTTTTTCAGAAGTAAGTTTTCCATAATAAAGATATGTATCACACATGAATTATGAAACTTTTCTTCCAGTGACCTTGAAGTTCCCCAAATGATCTTGGGTCAAGGTCATGACAAACCCTTGGGTCATGGGCAATCTTTGTGTGAAATGAGAACCTACCAAGTTTATCCATAAGAAAGATATGGACCGGACACAAATTATGAATTTTACTTTCAGTGACCTTGAAGTTCCCCAAATGACCTTGGGTCAAGGTCATGACACACCCTTGGGTCATGGGCAATCTTTGTGTGAAATGAAAACCTACCAAATTTATCCATAAGAAAGATATGGACCAGACACAAATTATGAAATTTTTCTTCCAGTGACCTTGAACTTCACCAAATGATCTTTGTTCAAGGTCATGACATACCCTTAGATCATGGGCAATCTGTGTGTGAAATGAGAACCTACCAAGTTTATCCATAAGAAAGATATGGACCTGACACGAATTATTAAATTCTTCTTCCAGTGACCTTGAACTTTGTCAAATGACCTTGGGTCAAGGTCATGACAAACCCTTGGGTCATGGGCAATCTTTGTGTGAAATAAGAACCTACCAAATTTATCCATAAGAAAGATATGGACCGGGCACAAATTATGAAATTTTTCTTCCAGTGACCTTGAACTTCACCAAATGACCTTGGGTCAAGGTCATGACAAACCCTTAGGTCATGTGCAATCTTTGTGCGGAGTAGTAGATTCTAATGTCCCTCCGTAAGAAAGATATGGACCGGACACGTTTGCACAGACAGCTGGACAGCTAGACAGAGGGACATGGTGATTCCTATATACCCCCCAAACTTCGTTTGCGGGGGGTATAATTATTATGAAGATATATCTAGGGAAAAAATGTAAAAAAATAACTTTTTTTTATCAAGAACAGCAAAGTCATATGCTATATTAATATGAAGGCATTCTCAAGTAGTATTAAAATTCAAGCCCCGGATGTGGCCCTAGGGCCTCTTGTTCACCTTTGTATTATTTACAAAATTCAATGTTTTCCATTCAGGCCTGCAGTTATTTGCAAAGTATAAAGGATCACATTCCGATTTCAAAGCTATGAGAGATGTTTTTTTTAATCAAAGATTTGGGGTATTTAACATCAATGAATTTCAGGCTTTTTTACAATCCCAAAGTAAAACACACCAAACAAAAACATACTTTCACAATTTAATATTATAGTTATTTTAATTTATTAATCATTACAATATATTTATGTAACCAGTAACTGCAAACACTTGATCTTTAAACAGGTAGAGACCACTAGATTTTCTGATGTCAGCATAAATTTGCATGTAAATTAGCTATCTGTTTACTTTACCTACTGCTGAATTAGCCACAATGCATTGTGGGTTACTACAAGTACCCCAGCTGTGTTGAAAATAAAGGGCGACCTGAATTGTCCCTTGGAAACTTATTTTCAATTCTTTTTTGAGATTTGTGAAAGAAATATTTAAAATGATGTATAATCTTTCATTTCTATGCTCATTGCACATTTACAAAATTTGCTTTATGAAGCTTTATATCAACTTATTATACATCGGCCTAAACCATTGTTCAAAGAGACGTAGGTGCTATCTTGTTGATAAAACATTGAGTGTTTTTTCACGTGATACACATGTACATAGTTTTAGCAGGTAGTATATAGGTCCTTGGTTTTAGACAGCAGGAAAAGGTGTGCAATTATTATTTAACCCCTTAATATTATCAAAGTTTTTTATGTACATGCAAACGTCAAAGCATTTGTACGGTATTCGAAGCAACTATTAATCATCTAAAACAACTCTAATATTAAATGTGGACATGGAGCAATATGTCTTTAGAATATAATCTTTCAATTTCGGTCTTGTAAAGTGATAAAGAAGCTCTACAATTTTTCCGGTAACAAGTTAAATATTGTGCAGTAAACCGATGAAAACCATGTGTCGCCATTGAATCGTAAACATTGATAAACATGTAGACTGTAGTTGAATGTCATGCTTTGGGACTCATTCACTTGATTGGAGAACGGGTGCGACAAAGACATCATCAAGTGTTGAAAATTACCTTCCATATAAGGTAGTGGTCTCGACCTGTTAAATAATTTATATGCATAAAATCTAAAACTCCACTGCATAGCTACAAAGATCAATGAAACCTGATGTAAGGAACACTTTTAACAAAAAAGTCCCCATAATCTTTTGATTCGAATCTTAAACTATTGCATTTATACAATATACTTGACCAGTTAATTAGTATGATTTTAAATGTAAAAAGTTTGATTGCAGTAGTAAATTTTACAAAAATCACACCCAATTTTTTGTACATGTGCAGTACGTCATTTACCTATAGTTATTATTTTATGTCAGTCTTACATAAAATTCCTTCAGTAATAATTAATTTCATATATTTCTCTTTGTGAAAAATCATTGTTTACAATTTATAGCATTGTAATAAAACAAATGGCAAGTTAGTAAATGTCAACTTAAAAATGCATTATACAGTACATGAACAATTGAATACGTGCCTTAACTATGAAATGATTGCTTGAATGTATACTGTATAAACACAATTTAAATTGAAGTAACAATGACAAACTAGAAGTGAAAAGCAGCCAAAAACACACATATTTTTAAATCATTAAGCAAATACATTTCTATCTCTATAAAGAGCAATTTTTATAAAATGAGAGACAGAAATCACCTGTGGTAGCCTAGAGTTTTCGGTCCACTTTGCTCCCTTCAAAACCTGTTATCTATGCTTCTCATTATACCTAAAGCATGGTTTATGGGGGGGGGAGGTGTGTGTGGAGTAGACTGAAAACCCCTGGCTAGCGAAGATGGGCAGAAAATTAAGAGGGATACGTCAAAGTGTATACTGAATATAACTGTTTCCAATAATGTTTTAATACACCCTGAATCAAAACAATTTGCATATCTGTATTTGGAGTAATCCCCCCCCCCCATTGTTATTTTTGCCTTTTTCACATTTGCAAAGAATTTAGCTTTGTCTTAAATTTGCCGAGACACAGTTGTGTTAAGGACATACATGTAATGGTAATAATGTTGTATAATTTGCATTTTAATTTATTTACACATATATTACAGACAAGATAATGATATTCAGAACATCTTTACAAAGTATAAGACTATACTTCATATCACATACATGTCTGTCAATAAAAATATTCAAGACACATGACCTCAAACAAAACAGAACAGCCTAAAGCATATCATTCATATGTAAACCAATATATTTTCTGCATAAAACAGTAAAACATGCCATTTAAATACTCACATAGCAGGTGCTCAATATGTTTATACATGTACACATTGTTAGTCCATGACTAGTTACAAAATACAATAACATACAATCTAATGAGAGAACGTATAAAACTATCATTTCATCGGCCTTCCCACAGAATATTGATAAAACAGCCTATTGTGATACTGTACATATCATTTGTTTTAAAATCAACTGAAAGACTGAGTCAAACTAAGAGTGTCTTTGGTGAGCCTGTATCAGCTGCGTTTGACCGGGGTGGAATAAACTGAGATAAAACTGTCTGTACTGCCAGCAGCCAACTTCACCTATAAAGGGAAGATAATTCACTAAGATTGCCTAGTAAAACCATGTGCAAATGTACAATTTTCTAAATAATTAGAGTAAAAGAAAAATACTTGTTGGCAATAAATTCTATTTATTCTTTGTCATTTACATTTACACATTTATCAATAAAATTAAAAAAAAACTTTTTTTGTCTGAACAATGCCTTTGACTGTAACATTTCATAATCATAGATCACCTTGGGATGATTTTGATAAGTACACAAGTTTTTTTTTTGTACCTTGTAAGGGTGAAAAGCCATACAGCTAGCTGCTCCGATTCTCTGGCCCAGAAATCCCTCATGGTACTTAATTGTACTCAGATTGTCTCCTGACGTGTTGTACACTCCAATAAACTGGTTTGGTGAGCCACTGTAATGCATACAGGACTTTTTGTAAAAAACAATGAGCACAGCATTGGCAAGTTATTAACTGTAATTAATTCTTCTACTAGATACATGTGCATAATCTAACTATAATAATTATACCTTTAAAAAGATATCATTTATGATTTGATATATGTATTTCTAATGTATCTTTTGAAACATACTCCAATATCTAATTAAGCTTGAATTTGAATATGAATAAGCCAGCTGATAAACAAAACAAAAAGTTTATGATGTAATGGTAATTTCTTTCTACCATTACTTTGTCCTTCTACCTTTTGATGTGTTTGCAAAACAGAACACCACTTTGAAAAATTCTACGAAAATATGAGATTACTGTATACAGGCAAATTTTCGCTCCCATTTTATTTATGCCCCTTTCGCCCTACCTTCACTTGGGTGAATTTAAAAACGCGACAAATTCTACGAATACAGTGTAATTTCTTAAACATAACAATGACTGGGTGGACTTTTAACATGGCAAAACTGTTTGCAAGCATGAAAGGGCAATAATAACACGGGGCGAAAATAACCTTACAGAAAGGTCAAATCAGCGATGAAAAAAAAAAAACTTAACTCACCAGGCTAAAACATCTGCATGCTTGTGAATCTCTAAAGCAGTGATTCCTTGTGTCAGGTTTAATGTTTTTACTGATTCTGTAAACCGGGGATCCCAGAATCTAACATCACCCGCATTGCTAGAAAAAATACTAAATATTTAAAATGTACCAAAATTAATAATACTGTAAATCACTTTTTATTCGCTAGAACTTTATTTTCACGTAATTACGCGAGATAGTGTGCTCGCGAAAATTTATTTCTCGCATATAATATCATTCCTTAGGATTATATAGAGCAATGACCACAATTCGTGAAAATTTTGTCTTGCTTATTAAGAATCAAAGACTATCTCGCGAAAATAAGTTGTCGCTAAAATTTAGTGATCTACAGTATTCAGAAATATGCTCTCTGTGCCTTACTGTTATTCTCACCTAGCATTATTTTTTGGAACTTTCTGTCATACTCACCTAGCACTAACTATTTTGCCTTCTGAACCTTTCTGAAGGTGAACCTTCACAACCCATCTATTATGCTCTCTCAAAGTCATAACTCGACTGCAAAACAAGAGAAAAGTTTAAGTATCAAAGACCAGTCTGTTTTTATATGAAGGGAATTTTCACCCCGTGTTATATTTTGGCTCTTTTCATCCTTGTTACAAGTAGGCAAATTTAAAACTGTTCAATTTCAGAGGAAACAACATTAAATTTCTAACACAACTATGTTTGGGTTAATGTTTGCAAGTGTAAATGGAAAAATATCATCTGGGTAAAGTAACCCTGAAAACAGTATAGTCTTAATTCTTACAAATCAGCTTCTCACCATTCAGATGGAGCCAGCCTTCTGTCAAACAGTCTCACTGTCCCATCCCCACAACCTGCTATCAGTAACGACCGGCCAAACGAGTCGGAGGACAGGCTGGTAACACAACTCTCCGCACCAGTCGGTATATCCTATACATACACAATAACTGTCATTGTTAGCTTTAAATGGAAATGCACTCAGTGAAAAATATTTCACATTGTATAATGTAAATGTACTTCGAACATCTTTGATTTGCTTTAATTGCCCATTTCAAACAATTTTATAAAATATTTAGCACTGAGATTCCTACTAAATATCTTCTTCTTCCTTCTTCTCTTTTTCTTGTGAAGAAACTGGCATTCTAAGTCATTAAATATTCTTTGTTAATGTCTGCTTCATCCTTTCCTACCTGTACTTTGGTCTCTCTTTGAGAATCCCAGATCCGGATAATCCGTACATCCCCGGAGGCCAGTAACATTCCAGATTCCTGCTCCCAGTCCATCACAAGACCAGCTCCTAAAACAATCAAACCATCCATGAACTAGTATCTCATTTACATTTCAACATAGAAGAATATTCAGCTTTATTATTTTTCAACATAATGCATGTGGGTGTACTTTCTAGCAGTTATAGCAAGACCAGCCCCTAAATCAAATTATTCATGAACTACATGTAGTACCCGGTATCTCATTTAATATACAACACTGAAGAATATTCAACTTTATCATTTTTTGACATAATTCATGTGAATGTAGTTTCTAGCAGTTATAGCTAAATATGTTGTAAATGAGATGGACAACTGTAAAAGCTTTATCAATTTTATGACATAATAGTGCATGTAGTTTCTTACAGTAACAGGCAAACATGCATACCACTGTAAATTAGGGATGTCAACGAATATTTGAATATTCGAATATTCATTTGATGAGTTGATATTCGAATATAAATTTATGATTCGAATATTCGGATTTTAAGTATGCAAGCATTTAAAAGATAGAAAAATCTTGTTTTATCAGAAATTGAATCAAGTTCGTACCGTTAACCAACAATAAGATTTAAAACAAAATTAAAAGTCACTTCTCTTGGATTACCTTACAGGTGTGAAGAGTATATCAATTAAAATGATATAATAAAAATTATTCATTGGATCATTTAATGAGTGTCCAGTACTTACAATAATTTTTTATTGCTGAAAGAACACAGTTTTACAGTAAACAGCTGGATCCCTTTTTAATGTATATATCATTTAAAATCATTATCAGGAAATTAATAACTAGTATCTAAAAGTAATTGCTTTTAGTTTTTCTAAATTAGATAATTGTTTTGCCTGGTATAACCTGTAAGGGTTATCAGTGTAGACTTTCGTTAGACGATCAACTAATCTGGAACTTACTTAAGCATCTTGTGAATGAAGAAAAAAATCATTACATTTTGGATGTAAAATCTTCATATATTCTGTAAAATATTTTCAGAATATAATTACTGTGCGTTTACAAAGCTCTGCGTGAAATTTTATTCCAAGATAATGGCATAAACCTATATTGCTTGACAGAATAGTGGAGATATTATGCATGTTATGTATATTATAATGCAAGATGTATTGATTTTATCGAATATTCGAATATATTCGAATACTGCTATCGAATATTCGAATATCAATTATTGACAATTTTGACATCCCTACTGTAAATGTAAATGTATGTGTACGTTGTGTTACAAAGTAACTTACGTCTGACTGTTGGAATAAGGTCAGTTATTGCTTGAAATGCGGTCACCAATTCCTTCCCATCATACCCCTCTGTAAGGTAGTTCCTCCATATCCGGACTGCTCCATCATCTGTAAATAAATCACAGCTTTAACGTCAACATTTAAATGTATGCATTTATTTGAAAGGTCATGACTCGGACATTGAATCTTAAACTTTGAATTCAGAATAAATTCAATAACAGCAGGGTATATCTCTAAGATACTGTATGTAAAAAAATATACCGTATAATTTTTAGCGAGGATTTAATTTTGGCATTATAAGCGAGGGTGCAGAGATCGATAAAATTGAATATCGCTAAAAATTAATTGCTTTTTAACTGCAATAGCTTCTTTAATGTGCATTTTAAAATCGCTAAAATAACATCTCGCTAAAAATAAAAAACATGTTTTTAAGGACAAATCGCTAAATTTGCATCTCGCTAAAATTTCCACTTATACGGTATACTGCCTCTTTTTGAAACATTAGCATTTACAAAGAAAATAAACTTTATTGTTTAAACAGCAGAATATACACAAATTATCTGACTCTTCTACATCTCCTTTATCCATTTTGCTACAACCTACCAGTCAAACACAAGAGCAAACTTTAAACATGATATTCTCAACTGATATTTTGATGTTTTATTTATAAAACTTACCTGTTCCACACAGAAGCAATGTCTCGTCGTGGGGGTTGATGAAATCCATGGCAGATATTTTGGTGTTTTTCAGATTCTCATTGTAGATGTAGTTCTTCTTTGTGCCCTGTTCCCAGTCCCAAAAACTGAAGAAAATAACATACCCCGGTACATGCGAATCATCATTGTTATCGGGTAATCATAATTTTCTAATGAAGTAGAAATATACAGATAA
This sequence comes from Saccostrea glomerata, assembly GCA_003671525.1. NCBI lineage: Eukaryota > Metazoa > Mollusca > Bivalvia > Ostreida > Ostreidae > Saccostrea > Saccostrea glomerata. The sequence continues at coordinate 62,036 of PRKT01000193.1, forward strand.
ATGTAAATACATGTAGGCTGTGATTTTTTAAATACTTACCAAATTCCATCCTTATCAGCGACCGCTACATGACACTCGTATGGATGGAACTTTATTACAGTGGGAATCCCCTGATTTTTATTTACAAATACTTCTACATCAAGTCTGTTAAAGCCTGTAAACAAAACATCCACACTAGTACTTGCAAAATTTTAATTTGTACAATAAATTAATCCTTTAGTTTTAATTGATTTTATCTGACTTCTTTATTTTTTCTTGTTTCATTCAGAAACAAAATGGGGGTAAAATAAATAAATCTATAGAAAAATTAAATTTACCTCATTTCTAGTAAGACTTAACCCCCCCCCCCCCCCCCGTTCTGGAACTATAGTAAAAATTTACCCTGTTTCCAGTGAGTACAGATCATTAGCTCCAATAGCATGTACTGTGTTTATCACAATTAGTAATGTAATGCATCTAGTGGATAAAGATCTTTCATAAAATTTCAATTATGTAAATAACTACAATTGTGTCACAGATAACTACAGGTGTGTTTACTTTATAAAATTATTACCTGCCCTGAGTTGCTCTTCTCTTGCTTCCTGTCGGACGTTAGCATTCCGTAGAAATCGGAACTCTCGTTTATGATGGGAGGAGCTCTCGGGATCCTGTTCCTCTGAGAGTCGCATCAGGGGCTGGGCAAAATGGCGACAGCTCCACTCAAAGAACTCTGTGGTTACTGAAATCTGCTTGATATTTCGTGAATCATCTATCAAATCTTCTTGTATCTACAAAATGTTAAAGGCTTTTATGACAATGAAATTAAGCATAAACATTTTTTTTTCTCTTATTAAGTTAAAACTAATATTCATCAAAAATAGAAAAGAAAATCTCTCTCAATCATTGAGGTATACACATGTACATGACTGCCTTGTATACATAATTCATGAAGACACTGTCAATAACTTTTAAAATCTGAAAATTAACATGTTATACATGAACTTTAAAAGAAGTTTCAATGATCTTTTTGTATACAGCTAAATTCCCTACCATTCCTGTGCCTTTTTCGGACAGCATTTTCTTACTGCGGGGGTGAGGACTAGTGTGGGAGTTCACCCTGCCTGAGAGGTGAGGGGAAGAATAGTCCCGCTTCATCTGACCCCCCGGGGTCAGGTGTACACTATCCTCATGAAAGTGGTTCTGTGGGGGTGTGCTACAACAACAAATTGTTATCACATTGATTCATATCATTAGTTTATTTAATCTTACTTTCTCTAATTTCTTACGATTTAAAACCCTATAAGTATTTTTGTAAAAAGTTAGACATGGCATGTTTTTTGCAAAATTTTAGTCACATCAATAAATACATATACTTAATTTCAACTTCATGTAAATATAAATGTACATGTCTGTATGAGAATTTTGTTAATTTTTTATATATCTTTTAGCTACCTACCCATGTATGGGGGCTGAATTGGAAGGACTTGATGGGGCAGAGAGAGATGACTTGGAATTTTGAATCACATAAGCAGGTCGCACACTAAAAGAAGCCTGTAAAAAATAAATTAGAACAGAAATGAAATAAACATTTTTTCATTAAGTATTCATTTTTGTGTTAATCAAAATAATCTGAATGCCATTTGATTTGATAATGTTTAACATAACAGAGCTCAACTGAGTTATTATACAGTCATGTTCTTTATTTTAGCTGTAATTATATTCAGTACCTTTCTTCCTGCTTCATGCATCCTTATACAAGTATTTGCTGATATATGTGCATGTACATGCTTACAAAACTATACATTTAAAAAGCCTGATTCTAAAAGTTCTGACTTATCATTATGCTTATCATTTAATGAAGATTGCACTAAATTTTGAGCATGCTAAATTACATGTATGTTTGTTTACAGTATGCTACATTCTATCCTGGTAGGAATACAACAGGGAGAAATTAGGATTCTGACAAGTGCCTTTAATGGAGAATCCAAGTTTTTCACATTCTTATGGATTGAGTATTGCCTGTATTTACCTTCAGCTTCAGTACATTGACAATCTGTTTAGCCATCTCCACCACCTCCCTGTGTGGCCCCGTGGCTAGCTGGACCAGCACCTTCCACACCGTCATGTACACACTGCTGAAGGTGGTGCCAGTCAGGGTGTTACTGGAGTGGGTCCGCCTGATGGAAGAGCCCTCACCATGGAAACCATCAGTGGAGCTGACAGAGCCACCAAAGGAGGAGTTAGCGGTGGAAGACTGGGAAGCTAAAAATCAAAGAAAAACGGAAATATAGCTAGTGTTAGAACATGAATGATGTCAACAATCATAGTACAAATAACTTAGATAAACAAAAATAATTTATACATGCAGGTGAAAATATATTCAATTTTTGTTCTGTTTCAAAGATTAAAACAAAATAAATTTATATTGGCTCAATATCCTGTTACACTATGTTAATGAAAAATTAATACAGAAAACTGTGTGCAGAAGAAATAAGTGTAAGTGCAGGAATAGGAAGCACATGTAATTAACATAATTTATACATGTGTATGTGAACATTGTGCATATATTATGCAAATCATCCCTTCACCAGATGTAGGATTTTTCATTTCACTACAGATAGCACCATGAATTTATAAAGCTTGATGTACAAAGAGTACTGGCATACATGTATATTAATATGGAGTCTACCATGGAATACTAGGAATACAGAGGTGCTAAGCTATTCAAAGATCATGAGTAAACATTTTTACTGAATATAAAAAAGCATGTGATTTAGCAATGAATGACACCCTAACTGGAAGACTAGCTACTGTGATATTGCTACTGGTATCTCTGCTTGATTTACATAAACAGTGAAACACGCTTAATGTGAACCCTTAAAATGAATTCACACTTTCAGTATTTTCAATCCCTGTGGTTTTAAAATGTATTGATATCTTAATGGATATATATAGGATCTCCCATGGTTTGTGGTTTGATATGATTTTTATCCAACGAGTTGTGTGTTTTCTATCCCCGAGCCTTGGCGAGGGGATAGAAAACACACAACGAGTTGGATAAAAATCATATCAAACCACAAACCATGGGAGATTCTTTTTATCACATATCTTTGTTCACTATAAATGTGTACTTTGTCTTTATTTCTAATTCAAAGTTCCCTTTCGGTTACCTCGGACCAAATAACGTAATAAATAATATTACGCTGTATGAAATATTTCGTACAAAAATAAAAGAAAGAAAGTATTTCTGCACTTATTTTTTTTTCATTCCTGAATGAAGATTTGTCAAAATATATCAAATAATGTGAAATTTGACATATTAAGTCATTCTCTCCATCATGCACATGTATTTGTTTATTTACATTACGTCACGTGGCGTAGGAATACATAGTGTTGATACGAAAACGATATCACATGAGCTATATCAACGGGATAAAGGGGAAAATATGTGATAAAATGAAATACATTTACCATGTTTATAATGAATAAAAATTGCACATCTCTGGCATTTCGCTATAACCATGTTTTATCATACTGTGTATTTTCTTATCATAGTGAGATTTATACTTTAGCCTAGCACATGTATATGCATCTTACGCTTTGCCTGTATTGTAATTATTCATGTCAGCATATTAAAGCAAATGCTTATGATGATAAATGACATAAATTAATATTATTAATATAACAAATCCATGACCTAGAAATGCTTTAAACCCTAAGAATTAAGTATACATGTATAAGTAGTATATGTATTGAATTTAACCTTATTTGAATAATTGGTGAAATTTTAATGCATAAGGATATCAAATAAACATGGATAAAAAGCTTTTGAAAATATCTGACATACATTCTCAAATTATATTTACAAATTCAGATTTGAAGGATTAGAAATGATGAAATTATTGAATAGTATAAAATTCATTAATTTAAAAGGAATTGACATTTTTGACTCAGAAAAAGTTACTGTTTCCAATTATTAATGCTTCATCATTATTGATTAAAACAGACAATAGACATCAGCAGCAAAGGAGAGGAAGGGGTTAATACCAGTGGAGCCCGTTACTAGATTCCACCCACCCGGAACCTCCCCAGTCACCACTGCACTCTTCTCCTTCTGTCTCTCCTCCTCCATCCACTGCACCACCACATTACAGAACTGGGACTCGAACTCCACGACCAGGGCAGATAGAGCTACCACCACCTCCTGTAATAGAGAAAAATACAATAATCACCATCACGTTACAGAACTGGGACTCAAACTCTGCAATCAGGTCAGATAGAGCTACCACCACCTCCTGTAATAGAGAGAAATACAATAATCACCACCACATAACGGAACTGGGACTCAAACTCCAAGACCAGGGCAGATAGAGCTACCAACACCTCCTGAAATAGAAATACAATAATCACCACCACATAACAGAACTGGGACTCAAACTCCGAGACCAGGGCAGATAGAGCTACCACCACCTCCTGAAACAGACAGAAATACAATAATCACCACCATGTTACAGAACTGGGACTCAAACTCCACGACCAGGGCAGATAGAGCTACCACCACCTCCTGTAATAGAGAGAAATACAATAATCACCACCACATTACAGAACTGGGACTCGAACTCCACGACCAGGGCAGATAGAGCTACCACCACCTCCTGAAATAGAAATACAATAATCACCACCACATTACAGAACTGGGACTCGAACTCCACTACCAGGGCAGATAGAGCTACCACCACCTCCTGAAACAGAAATACAATAATCACCACCACATTACAGAACTGGGACTCGAACTCCACGACCAGGGCAGATAGAGCTACCACCACTTCCTGAAATAGAAATACAATAATCACCACCACATTACAGAACTGGGACTCAAACTCCACGACCAGGGCCGATAAAGCTAACACCACCTCCTGTAATAGAGAGAAATACAATAATCACCACCACATTACAGAACTGGGACTCCACGACCAGGGCGGATAGAGCTACCACCACCTCCTGTAACAGAGAGAAAATAATCACCACCATGTTACAGAACTGGGACTCGAACTCCACAACCAGGGCAGATAGAGCTACCACCACCTCCTGAAATAGATTCTGAAATACATGCAACATATTACAAAACATAGAGAGAAGGGGTCAGGAAAATGTATCCTAGGAATGGAAATGGCAAATTTTGTAGCAATCTCCTTAATTAAAATATGGAAGAAAATGAAATAAATTCTTCATAGAGATTTTTGGTTACCTTTCTGACAAGTGGACTGCCATCATGTCCTACAGAGGCCAGCATCATCCCCACCCCGAGGTCAATGTTGTTAGCCTGGTCACTACGGTCAGACACACTGATAAAGGTCCCCAGGGCAAACACTGCACTCGCTCTAACCTACAGAAGAAATGCAAAAAAAATCTAGTCAATTGTGGTTTATTCCTTAAACTTTAAAATACCGGTAAATAATTTTAAAAAAAAAATCTTATTCATTGAAACATCATATGTATATAGATATAGTAAACTAAGTGTATGTAAATAATGTCCCTCCCCACATTCTCTCTATAGATACAATTTACTTTTTTTATCTTTTCTAACAAATTATTGTTTTCTCTATTTTCCTCCTTTAAGATCACATGACAGTGTACCTCTGGAGAAGGATCATTCAGAAGTAAAGAGAGCTTCTCATGAGCTCTGTCTCTCACTCCACACCAGCGAGCATTGTCAAAGTTAGACCAGACCTACAAGTAAATAAATGACTGTATCAAAATGTGACTTGATATAATGCACATGAAAAATATGGTGTTCTGCAGGGTAAATAATTCAACTCTGAGTATTTTGCAGCTTGAATTTTTACATCCTAGGATAATTTAACAAGAGTTACCTTTCCTAGACAGAGCGCCAGCCACTGACGTAGAGAAGAACTGGAGTCTGATAACTGCTCCAGACAAATAGATATCACACTCCCCTGTAACGCTGCCTCCTAAAAAGCAATTTAATCTTAGACATCTCATCAATATTAAGAAAAAGTTCAAGAAAAAACAATACAGTAGACAAATACATATACTTGCAAAAAAAATTCTGTAGCAATTTAGGTATTAAATAAAATCAGAAACAGATGTGCTAAGAAATGGACTAACCTGGCCTTGCTTGTAGTCATTGACAATCATTGCTAATACAAAGGCTGCCATGGTCCTGTGCTCTGCCTGTAATACAAATCAAGATAATTAGTTAAATTTGCTGGTAGATACACGTAATTCTGGAGTAACAAGTTAGATAGAGTGACTTACTGGCATGTATGGGTCAGCTAACACAGACAGGAAGTACTTATGACCATTGTCTTTTACCAAGTCTGTTTGACAAGACTGTAAAAATAAAAGCATTTGAAATTTCAGTCCAAAGCCTATAATTTGACACTCTCCATCTTACTTATATCATACCCTGACTTTTTATCCCCTCCCCAAAAAAACATTGCAAGATTAAAGTCAATACAGCGAACTTACACTATCAACAGACAAAATCTTGGCCCAGATGAACACCAGCAGGGGACGTAACTCCCTGGCCGAGCTTTGTAGAAGTTTAAGGACGTATGGGAAGATCCCAACTGATAAAGCCTGAAAAGTTTATTTAAATGGAAAAAATCAAGATTTAAAGTGTACTTAAAATATCTAGGGAAAATTTAATCGCATAAACTCAAATCATAACTACATCTATTATAGAGTATATGATATTAAGAGAAACATACCAGACTGACAGCCCAGGGACCCAAATCCAGGAATCGTCCCAACAAGTCTAAAGCTCTAAGTCTGTGAACCTGACTAAGTAACACCTAAAAAGCACAACAGAGAGTCGTTTATCCATCTAAATTCACAATATATATGGACATGTAAAAGACTGATAATTGAGAAAATTCAAAAATAAAAATTCACAAATATACAATGTAAATCCATATACAGTATTTTTAACAATTTAGATTAAATACCTGAAAGTGATACAAAATAAAATTACACAAATCAACACAAAAAGCATATATCATGCATTACAAAGATCAGACCTGTAGCACTGTAGGGAGTTGTTCATGAAGGTTCCTTTATTTGACACACGTTTTTGACAGAAAAATGACAACAGATAACAATTAGATTATACCTGTAGTAATATAGGGAGTTGTTCGGAAGGATTCTTTTATTTGACACAAATAATGGCCAGAGAAGAATAAGATCATACCTGTAGAACTATAGGGAGTTGTTCGGGTGGGTTCCTTTTCTCTGACCCGTAAGACAACCACACCTGGAATGCAGTCAGCTGTTCTGTGAAAAAAGGGCTGTGGTGGAACTGGGCATTCTCGTCCTCCAGTAGGGTAGGTAACTGTCGCAGGCAGATGTCCAGAGCTAGATCCCAGGCTTGCCTAGAATATACAATACCAAAAAGGACACTTAGGAATAAATTTTACCTCTTAGTAAAATAATTGATACAAGGGTTGACAAATCCCATAGCCCAGTGTCCAGGGTTGGTGAATTTTAGGGATGGGCAAGTGAATTTTACCATCATTATGCCATAGGCAAGTGCTTGTTAAAATTTTATTTGTCAGCCTCAAGCTGATAAGTTATATATAAATAGAGTATTTCTCTCCTATAGTGACGTGTTACCACATGGGGTGTTACAGTGATGTCTTACCACATGGGGTGTTGGTATGTGGGAGGCAGACGGGGACTGGACATAGGCGTACAGTTATATGACCTCATGATTCGCTCAGCCAATAGGAAATTACGGAATAAACTGGCCACCAACAAATCCTGTCTGAAGAGCTTCTGGAATAATTCTGTAAATAAAAGTCATCCCAATCACCATATTAATGAACAACTATTTAGTTCACTGCAAGCAAACAAGTTTAAAATGCTCATTTAAGTGCTGTTTCATACTTTGATATACATATAATACATGTTCCATGCCCATAGACATGTAAATACACTTTTAACTGCGTCACATGTTAATTATGATTCTTCAAAATGTATGCCTGCATTAATTGTTAACCATATCTAAATTTGTAATTATATTGCAGGGCTGTTTACAGCACAAATATCTTAAAATAAGAAAAAGAGGGAAATCATAAAAACCTTTCAAGAGCATGAATAAAATTTATATCACTTATAGAATTTACATCATTTATAAAAATTAAATGGATGAACTGCTTCCTTGCATTTTAATAGTGTATTTTTTTAGGCAAGTAAATGATTTCAACAATGTAATAACATTGTTATTGACTATTACCTCTTGGCAGCGTGTTCCATGCTATGGTGTCTGTGATGGCCGTAAATATCCAGTTCAGTTCCCCTAACATGGTTCTTCTGTCATTCAACTGACCTGGAACTCTGTAATTCAAAAATTTAATTTGAAAGATGATGGTTCTTGAAATACATTAATAAATATATTTAAAAGTATAAAGAGTGGCTCTCTTATGCTTAAAAAATTCTTAAAGATCTAATGTTTGGATATGAATAATCATAGCATAATAACTTACTTATCTACAAGGTCCAAGGTAATATTTGGTACTAATTTTCCAGTGTTTTGCAGAACATACCTGAATTTGTAAAAAATATTCTAATTTTTATAAACTATATTTTACCAAATAAAATACTCAAATTTTCATAACAATGAATAAAATTCACATGAGATTTCAAAGAAGAAAGACAACTCTTTCTATCTCTCAGAAATTCAGAAAGTCATACCCACCATTTAAGGGCTATTCTGATGGGGGTTGTGAGACAGGAAGTGAAAAGATCGGCAGGAAGTTCGGGATTCATGGGAAGTAACTCTGAAGCTCCGCAGGCTGCCAGCTGTATACAGTTCCGAGCCGAGGACACGGAAGGGGAAGGGTTACCAAACCGGGGACTTGATCCATTCAAGGCGGACTGTAAACATTGATATTGTTAATGGAGATCAGTTATATCACAAAGCTGTCTGTCAATACTGATACATTAATATTCTAATATCATTACGTTGCTAGCTTTTTCTTTTCAAACAGTTTTCCTTCATTGATTTTCTGAGAATCAAGCTCATTCTTAAATAAGGAAACCTGAACTCTTTTTTTTGTTACCTCTAGTTCTGAATCTCTCTGTAGTGAGAACTGCCTAAATAGTTCTATGATGATCCCTGCATTAGAGCAGTCGTATACGTAGATAGAGGGACTCCCCATCCAGGTCTGCAAGTCATACACAGACAGAGGGATGTACTGGGTGTAGCTCTACAATGCATAAAATGTATGCCTTGTCACTTCTTTATCAAATTCATCAAGTTACTGAAGATTCTTTATCATGTCCAAAACTTGAATTATTACTACAAGGTGGACATTTGAACTCAATCAAAGCAATGTGCTAAGAAAATTCCGAGCAAGAAACACTGTAATTAATTTGCTTTCTAAACAAACCTTGTTGAAGACCCATATTTCTCCATTGACTGTAGGTCTTGGAACACCATGTCCATTGTAATGGAATAAAACTCTCTCTTCCTGTAAAAATAAATATCTCCACTAAACGAATTATTCATTTAATATTGTGAAATAAAAAGAGTTAATGCCATTTAATTGACTTTCATGAAAATACTGAATAATGTTTTGCAACACAAGATCAAAACTGGCAGAAATGTTATGTGACAATATGTCTGAGACAATCTGCCAATCTGCAATCAATGCAAAAAGATTAACTTGTGTATCAGGTAAACTAGCTCCTACTTTAGCATTTCTTCTGAGTGATGAACACAATTTCTTCACTTCATCCACCGTCGGGTCGAGACTCTGCTTGTATCGGGCCCTGGGTTGCCATCTCTCGTACTGTTTCTGTAGGTTTGCTCCTATTGCCTCCAGGGCTTTCTGAGAACTGAGGGGGTCAATCCAACATTCCAACCGAGCACAGGGGGTTGTTTTCACAACATCTGGGGGGTCAACACCAACATTTAGACACAGTACCAAGGCTACACTCACTGTCTTCATCTGAATTAGCAAGATGAATTGTTAACATGGTATTATGTTATGATACTCAGCTTACCAACAGTTCAACAGGCAAATACATATGCATAGTTCATATTGATACACATAATTTGCATTGTAATTACTAATATCCGCAATGAGTTGTTCAGAAAACACATTATCCCAAGAAAAATGCCGATGTTTCTGGGACAAATTTATAAATTTGAGTTTTGGACCAAATTCAAAGTTACAAGCTTTAACTTATGGAATATTTTGTGATCATTGTAGACCATTTTTTGTAAAAACCAGGTGCTATTGCACTTGCAGTCTGAGGAGCTGTCCGAGAACTGGTACAATCTATGAATAGATCTTCAGGAACTACACCTGATGTGAAACCTAATGTATTTGAATTCATCTTTTATACGTCTTATAATATTTTATAAAATGCTTTGACAGTATTGCACATTGACTGAAAACCAGATCAAGTAAACCATACCCTTTCTTTCATTCGCCATGTTTGAGCCACTTTCTTTGACCCCTGGATTTTTTCTCTGTGTCTTAATTCATTAAAAGCAATTAATAAGTCCCAGTCTTTAGTTTCATCCTCTTCCTCGTGTAGATCATTCAGAAATGGTAGCTCTAGTTCACTAGACATGATAAACAGCGATGTCTTTAAAGGATATTCTGTCCTGGGACGCTGAAGTAATTTTGTTTACATACTGTCTTAAACATTTTCAATTTGTTAACGAGCTCAGAAGACGATAACATTTGTTCAGGATTCTTCTGTAAATCAAATAAATTCAATATCATTAATCTTTCCATTAATCAATTGAAGAGACGCAGTTTTTCTTAAGGAAAACCTCACATTCACCAAACATCACCGACATGTGAGACTTCAAAGTGGTGTTTTGCTAATATACGCAAAAGGCCCTTGAGTATAGCATAATGAGAAAATAATCATGATAAAGCGATCAATAAAAATTAGATAAATATGAAATTAATTTAATAATATACCAGCAAATCAACGAAATTTATGTTTAACTAGCTTGATATGAATTTGAATTTACACACTGGTTTTAAAAATTAATTCAATCGGGTTAGAAGAGCAACAAGATCTCGCTAATTACATGTTGTGTAGAAAAAGAACCCTTATTTCAAAGCGAATGAATAACTTTAGCTATTTCTACTTGAATAATGGAATAGATGATATATTAAACTTACTAGTAAATAAAAACAAGATGCTTACTTTCACTCATTCATTATCCTAATCAAATCGATGACAGATTTACTAAGTTAAATTTTGCAAAAAAAGGTTCAAACTCCAAGGAAAAAAAAAAGAATAAAATTTAAAAAAAAAACCAACAAGAGGTCCATGAGCCACATCGCTCACCTGAGCACTGTGGGTACGGAAGGGGACTATAATTTGAACAAACTTGAAGTCTGTGGTCCCCCCTTCTGCTGTCATGATTTGTACAACTTAGATCTACACTACCTGAATATGTCTCCATATAAATATGATCAATTATGGCTTTGCTGTTCTTGAGAAGAATATTTTTAAAGATTATCCCTTTGTATTTCTATGTAAAACTTTTATGGTCCTTCATGGGCCCGCCCTACCCCCGGGGTCATGATTTGAACAAACTAATTGAATCTACACTACCTGAGGATGCTTCCATATTATAAATATGACTAATCATGGCTCTGCTGAATTTGAGAAAAAGATTTTCAAAGATTTTTCCTATTAACTTCTAGAGGTAAAACTCTGATGGTCCCTCATGGCCCCGCCCAACCCCGGGGGGTCATACTTTGAAGAAACTTGAATCTACACTACCTAAGGATGTTTCCCTATAATTTTTATCTTTCCTGGCACAGCGGTTCTAACGAAGAAGATTTTTAAAAGATGCCACCAAATTTTCACTAATTCTCAAATATCTCCCCTTGAATTGGGCATGTTGGGGCATGGCCCTTCATTTGAACAAACTTGCCCTTACCTCAGGATGCTTAATTTGTGGCAAGTTAATTTGGTTAAGATTGGCCAAGAGGTTCTGGAGAAAAAGTCGAAAATGTAAAAAAAAGTTTACAGACTGACAGCTAGACGGAATACAGTCAAAATGTGATCAGAAAAGCCCACTTGAGCTTTCAATTCAGGTGAACTAAAATGTTGATATTCAAATAAAGGTCTTGTCACAATAAATACATATTTGAAAAGATGAAAACCATAAGAAAAAAAAAAAATGCACTTACCTGATACTGCGCTTTTTTTCATGTAAATCCTCGAGAAACGTATTTTGACTAAGATATATGAAAAAGATAACATCTTATTCAGGGGGAGTTTCTCAAGGCTACTCCTAAAAAAATAATTTCCGCTGTATATAGTTTCAGGTTGATGTTTGATTTTAAATTTGTGCGTTTGAATAAAAATTTCAAATTTCTAACCTTAATCTCTAAACCTAAAACGTTTTGAAAATTGAAATTTAGAATTTTGAAGTAAATTTTTAAAATTGAAATTTAGAATTTTGAAGTAAATTTTTAAATTGAAATTTAGTAAATTTTTAAATTGAAATTTAGAATTTTGAAGTAAATTTTTAAACACCAAAATACGAAAAATGGTATTGAGAAAATACCAAAACCATTCTTGGAAATTTGAATTTTGAACATTTAAGGGAACAATATCTTTAAATTCGAAATTTTAAAACCTGTTTGGAAATTTGAAAGTTTAAATAGGTTTTAGAATTTAGAATATTAAATTTCAATATACGAATTGAAACAGCTTGAAATCTTCAAATTTAGAAATTTGACCTAATATATTTAAATTCTTACAGTCTCAATCGTATTATAAATTGAAGTGTAAAGTGTTACATGTAACACGGACACGCTGACCAAATAGACTAATACAAGAGAGGTTACAGTGACCTGTTTGAATCATTTTTATTATTTAACAGAGAGGAATTCTCATATCAAGAAGTCTGCTTTTTAGCTCACCCAAGCCGAGAGCTCATGGTCGAAATTTGTCCGTTGTCTGTCGTCGTTGCTGTCATTGTTAACTTTTCACATTTTCATCTTCTTCTCAACAATCAATGGACCAATTTCAACCAAACTTAACCAAACCATACAAGTATCCTTGGGTTAAGGGGATTCAAATTTATTCAAATAAAGGGAAAGCCTTTATCTAAGGGAAATTAATTATGAATTTGTAAAAAAAAAAAATTAGTGACATCATTAAATTTCAAGAACCTTTGTGTCTGAAAATATGAAACTTATGTGCAATCATTCTGAGATATAGTGTAGAATGAACTTTGTTTAAATCATGACCTTCGGGATAAGGGTGGGGTCACATTGGACAATCAAAGTTTAACATAGGAATACATTGGAAAAATCTTCTCGAGAACCACTGGGTCAAATCATGATCCCCGGGGGAAGGATGAGGGCACATTGGGGGATCAAAAATTTACATAAGAGTACATAGGAAAAATCTGTAAAAATCTTCTTCTCAAGAACAGCAAAGCCATAACTGGCCATAGTTATATGGAAGCATTCTCTGATAGTGTAGATTCAATTGCAAGTTTGTTCAATTCATGACCCCCTGGGCAAGGGTAGGACCATAATGGGTGATCAAATTAGAATTGCATAGAATTTTAAAAAGACATTCTTCTTCTCAAGAACAGCAAAGCCATGATTGGTCATAGCTACATGTATATGAAAGCATTGAAAAGGTAGTGTAGATTCAAGTTTGTTCAAATCATGACCACCAGGGGTAGAGTGGGGTCACAATGGGTGAAAAAGATTTTACGTAGGAATACATGGGGAAAATAGTTAAAATTCTTCATAAGCACAGCAAAGCCATGATTGATCATCAATATAAAAGCATCAAAAAAGGTAATGTAGATTTTAACTTGTACAAATCGTGACCAATTAAAAAAAAATAGAGCGATTAGAGTGGATTATAACAAAGGATGATATTAAAGCCATATCAATAAAAATTTTCATCTTATTAACAACAAGGCATTATGTGCCATTTTAATTCAAAAGCATCCTTAGGAAGAGTAGATTTATATTTTTTGTTCAAATACCCCCCCCGCTGGTATTTTACTTTTTCATAGCCAGTTGATCAGGTATATATAAGTAATAAATTATACAAAATAAATTAGTCTGAAACTGGAAAAAGGAGGTCCAGGAGCGATGTGGCCCCTGGTCCTTTTTTTTCTTCCAGTTTCAGTCTAATTTATTTTGCCAAATATTGCATTTTTAAATATTACAGAGCATACTGTTCTATTTTCGAAACTGATATAAAACACAGCCTCAGTAGGGCATATCTACTGCGTAAATACATTAAATCCTTTTAACGTATTTACACAAGATGAACCTTATTTTTCACATAGTATAGATGCTGTAACTCATTCCTTTGCCAAACATAATCCTCTTTGTCGATAAAGAGTGTTTAATTTGAATAGATTGTGGGATTTAAAGTGACATTTTATCAAATTATGATAAGACTACATTTGGATTATGGTACTTTCGATTGTTCTTAAGACACTTTTTACACGTAGCAATATTTTGTTTGTAATACTCACCCTTTCTCGAAAACAATGCGTCTTAAAATGTAAGCACAATTGGTAAGCGCACCTTCCCTAGTATAAAGGGGGGGGGGGGCACTGATCTCCTCTCTAAATCTACAATTAAATTTTTGACTGCAACGTTGGGTACTGTTATGGAAATAAGAACTGAATCACAAAGTCGTCCTAGTTGTTTATCGCGGGGATATCATTCTTTTAAGTCTTCAAGAACATTTGAATCAGGATTTTGAATGGATGTGTATTGTAAGGATAACATGTATTTAGCCTGATAATTATTGTAGGGTGCTTAGTTTCAACAGTATCTGAAATGAATTTTGAATCTTAATGTCTTGCACCGATACTTTTTTTGAAACGCATGATTTTTACTAGTTTTAGCAATGCCATCTACGGTGAAAGAGAACAAACATTTTTTATATAACCGAAAATGCTATATTAAGAAACCCTCCTCTTTACTTCTGCACGTCAAGCAGTTAAACTATATGGTATGATTGTGTTCTGTACATCAAGCAGTTAAACTAAATGGTATGATTGTGTTCTGTACGTCAATCAGTTAAACTGTTGGTATGATTCTGTTCTGTACGTCAAACAGATTGACTACATGGTATGACTGTGTTCTGTACGTCACACAGTTAAATTGTTGGAATGATTGTGTTCTGTATGTCGAACAGTTAAACTATTGGTATGACTGTGTTCTGTATGTCAATCAGTCAAACTATATGGTATGACTGTGTTCTGTAAGTCAATCAGTTAAACTATATGATATGACTGTGTTCTGTACGTTAATCAGTTAAACTATATGGTATGATTGTGTTCTGTACGTCAATCAATTAAACTTTATGGTATGATTGTGTTCTCTACGTCAATCAGTTAAACTATATGGTATGATTGTATTTTGTACGTCAAGCATTTAAACTATATGGTATGATTGTGTTCTGTACGTCAAGCAGTTAAACTATATGGTATGATTGTGTTCTGTAGGTCAAGCAGTTAAACTATATGGTATGATTGTGTTCTGTACGTCAATCAGTTAAACTATTGGTATGACTGTGATCTGTACGTCAATCAGTTAAACTATATGGTATGACTGTGTTCTGTACGTCAATCAGTTAAACTATATGGTATGACTGTGTTCTGTACGTCAAGCAGTTAAACTATATGGTATGATTGTGTTCTGTACGTCAAGCAGTTAAACTATATGGCATGATTGTGTTCTGTACGTCAAGCAGTTAAACCATGTGGTATGATTGTGTTCTGTACGTCAAACAGTTAATTTATTGGTATGATTGTGTTCTTTACGTCAATCAGTTAAACTATATGGTATGATTGTTTTGTACGTGAATCAGTTAAACTATTGGTATGATTGTATTCTGTACGTCAACCAGTTAAACTATATGGCATGATTGTGTTCTGTACGTCAATCAGTTAAACTATTGGTATGATTGTGTTTTGTACGTCAATCAGTTAAACTATTGGTATGACTGTGATATGTACGTCAATCAGTTAAACTATATGGTATGATTGTGTTCTATACGTCAATCAGTTAAACTATTGGTATGACTGTGATCTGTACGTCAATCAGTTAAACTATATGGTATGACTGTGTTCTGTACGTCAAGCAGTTAAACTATTGGTATGATTGTGTTCTGTACGTCAAGCAATTAAAATATTGGTATGATTGTGTTCTGTACATCAAGCAGTTAAACTATCGGTATGACTGTGTTCTGTACGTCAAGCAGTTAAAATATTGGTATGATTGTGTTTTGTACGTCAAGCAGTTAAACTTTATGGTATGATTGTGTTCTGTAAGTCAATCAGTTAAACTATATGGTATGACTGTCTTCTGTACGTCAAGCAGTTTAACTATATAGTATGATTGTGTTCTGTACGTCAAGCAGTTAAACTATAATTATGGTATGACTGTGCTCTGTACGTCAATCAGTTAAACTATATGGTATGATTGTGTTCTGTACGTCAATCAGAGAAACTATATGGCATGATTGTGTTCTGTACGTCAAGCAGACAAGCTATTGGCATGATTGTGTTCTGTACGTCAAGCAGTTAAACTATATGGTATGATTGTGTTCTGTACGTCAAGCAGTTAAACCATGTGGTATGATTGTGTTCTGTACGTCAAACAGTTAATTTATTGGTATGATTGTGTTCTTTACGTCAATCAGTTAAACTATATGGTATGATTGTTTTGTACGTGAATCAGTTAAACTATTGGTATGATTGTATTCTGTACGTCAACCAGTTAAACTATATGGCATGATTGTGTTCTGTACGTCAATCAGTTAAACTATTGGTATGATTGTGTTTTGTACGTCAATCAGTTAAACTATTGGTATGACTGTGATATGTACGTCAATCAGTTAAACTATATGGTATGATTGTGTTCTATACGTCAATCAGTTAAACTATTGGTATGACTGTGATCTGTACGTCAATCAGTTAAACTATATGGTATGACTGTGTTCTGTACGTCAAGCAGTTAAACTATTGGTATGATTGTGTTCTGTACGTCAAGCAATTAAAATATTGGTATGATTGTGTTCTGTACATCAAGCAGTTAAACTATCGGTATGACTGTGTTCTGTACGTCAAGCAGTTAAAATATTGGTATGATTGTGTTTTGTACGTCAAGCAGTTAAACTTTATGGTATGATTGTGTTCTGTAAGTCAATCAGTTAAACTATATGGTATGACTGTCTTCTGTACGTCAAGCAGTTTAACTATATAGTATGATTGTGTTCTGTACGTCAAGCAGTTAAACTATAATTATGGTATGACTGTGCTCTGTACGTCAATCAGTTAAACTATATGGTATGATTGTGTTCTGTACGTCAATCAGAGAAACTATATGGCATGATTGTGTTCTGTACGTCAAGCAGACAAGCTATTGGCATGATTGTGTTCTGTACGTCAAGCAGTTAAACTATATGGTATGATTGTGTTCTGTACGTCAAGCAGTTAAACCATGTGGTATGATTGTGTTCTGTACGTCAAACAGTTAATTTATTGGTATGATTGTGTTCTTTACGTCAATCAGTTAAACTATATGGTATGATTGTTTTGTACGTGAATCAGTTAAACTATTGGTATGATTGTATTCTGTACGTCAACCAGTTAAACTATATGGCATGATTGTGTTCTGTACGTCAATCAGTTAAACTATTGGTATGATTGTGTTTTGTACGTCAATCAGTTAAACTATTGGTATGACTGTGATATGTACGTCAATCAGTTAAACTATATGGTATGATTGTGTTCTATACGTCAATCAGTTAAACTATTGGTATGACTGTGATCTGTACGTCAATCAGTTTAACTATATGGTATGACTGTGTTCTGTACGTCAAGCAGTTAAACTATTGGTATGATTGTGTTCTGTACGTCAAGCAGTTAAACTATTGGTATGATTGTGTTCTGTACGTCAAGCAGTTAAACTATTGGTATGATTGTGTTCTGTACGTCAAGCAGTTAAACTATTGGTATGATTGTGTTCTGTACGTCAAGCAGTTAAACTATTGGTATGATTGTGTTCTGTACGTCAAGCAGTTAAACTATTGGTATGATTGTGTTCTGTACGTCAAGCAGTTAAACTATTGGTATGATTGTGTTCTGTACGTCAAGCAGTTAAACTATTGGTATGATTGTGTTCTGTACGTCAAGCAGTTAAACTATTGGTATGATTGTGTTCTGTACGTCAAGCAGTTAAACTATTGGTATGATTGTGTTCTGTACGTCAAGCAATTAAAATATTGGTATGATTGTGTTCTGTACATCAAGCAGTTAAACTATCGGTATGACTGTGTTCTGTACGTCAAGCAGTTAAAATATTGGTATGATTGTGTTTTGTACGTCAAGCAGTTAAACTTTATGGTATGATTGTGTTCTGTAAGTCAATCACTTAAACTATATGGTATGACTGTCTTCTGTACGTCAAGCAGTTTAACTATATAGTATGATTGTGTTCTGTACGTCAAGCAGTTAAACTATAATTATGGTATGACTGTGCTCTGTACGTCAATCAGTTAAACTATATGGTATGATTGTGTTCTGTACGTCAATCAGAGAAACTATATGGCATGATTGTGTTCTGTACGTCAAGCAGACAAGCTATTGGCATGATTGTGTTCTGTACGTCAAGCAGTTAAACTATATGGTATGATTGTGTTCTGCACGTCAATCAGAGAAACTATATGGCATGATTGTGTTCTGTACGTCAAGCAGACAAGCTATTGGCATGATTGTGTTCTGTACGTCAAGCAGTTGAACTATTGGTATGATTGTGTTCTGTACGTCAAGCAGTAAAACTATTGGTATGATTGTGTTCTGTACGTCAAGCAGTTAAACTATTGGTATGATTGTGTTTTGTGCGTAAAGCTGTTTAACTATATGGTATGATTGTGTTCTGTAAGTCAATCACTTAAACTATATGGCATGATTGTGTTCTGTACGTCAATAAGTTAAATTATATAGTATTATTGTGTTCTGTACGTCAATCAGTTAAACTATATGGGATGATTATTTTCTATACGTAAATCAGTTAAACTATATGGTATGATTGTGTTCTGTACGTCAAGCAGTCAGACTATATGGTATGATTGTGATCTGTACGTCAATCAGTTAAACTATATATATGGTATGATTATGTTCTGTACGTCAAGCAGTTAAACTATTGGTATGATTGTGTTCTGTACGTTTAGCAGTTAAATTATATGGTATGATTGTGTTCTGTACGTCAAGCAGTTTAACTATATGGTATGATTGTGTTCTGTACGTCAATCAGTTAAACTATTGGTATGATTGTGTTCTGTACGTCAATCAGTTAAACTATATGGTATGATTGTGTTCTGTACGTCAAGCAGTCAAGCTTTTGGTATGATTGTGTTCTGTACGTCAATCAATTAAACTATTGGTATGATTGTGTTCAGTACGTCAAGCAGTAAAATTATAATTATGGTATGATTGTGTTCTGCACGTTAAGCAGTTAAACTATATGGTATGATTGTGTTTTGTACTTCAAGCAGTGAAACTAATGGTATGATTGTGTTCTAGTTTTTCTGTTGAAATTTATTAATTTTCAGTCAGAAGGTCTGATTAATATCTGATTAATGTACATGTATGTATACAATAAATTTCTGCAAATAACCGGCTGTAATTAGTACCCATGGGAAAAACTAATAAATTGTTGAAAGACGTGATCTCAAAACACTACATAGATATTGTCAATCAAAAACCAAAGCATATTTTTGATATAAATTTCAGAGTATTTGTGTGTACAATCAGAATGTATTAAATGTGAATTATGTCTAAATGAACTGAGTATTCAACACCTACGTGCACATCGGTTATGTATTCATTTTCATGGAATCTGTTGCTATTAGGGAGCAAATATATCTTAATTTTTTAGTCGGGAATACTCACACAGTTTGTTAAAAAAATGCGTGAAAAGAAGAAAACACTTGCTGTGGCCTTTAACTCGACATTTAGATATATCGACGACGTATTGTCAATTAACAATGGTAATTTCCATATCCCTATACAATATATTCTGGTGAGATTGAGATAAAAGATACCAAAGAGTCCAACACATCTGTTTCATACTTGAGTATTTAACTTAAAAAAGACATTAATGGTAATCTAACAACCAAGCTCTATGATAAACGTGATGACTTTAACTTTCCGTACTTATGCAGCAAAATACCTTCATTACCTGCATACGGAGTTTATATATCTCAGTTGATTCGAGAAGAAAGAGCATGCTCTACAAAACGAGGTAAATTATTGACAAACAAGTTGATGAAACAAGAATATCAGCAGTCTCGTTTAAAGTCATCATTTCGTAAGTTCAATGGTCGATTCAATGACCTTGTCAGCAAATACAATTTATCATTGAGTCAAATACTGACTGACGTTTTTCATAAAAATTGTTAATCCATTATATATAAACTGAATTGACGACTGATTTTTCTGTTATTTCTCAATCATGACAAGGAGCACACGGCGGGTGTGACCGATCAGCAAAGGATGCTCACTCCTCCATAGAACCTGATCCTACCTCTGATGTTTTGGAGGTATGTGTTTGCTCTGCTCCTGTTTTGTATAGTTTTATGAACTTTTATATTGAATACTGTTCGTTATCTCCATATTCCTCACAACAGAGTATTGAAAAGTGGTACGTTTAGATATTTCGATCGTATTAAAATTTTATTGTATTCAAGTTCTTTAGAGTTTTTAAGCACCCACACCAGATTTACACACTTCTCGAAACGATCGAGAACACTAATCTTTTCTTGCTTATATTGTAGTGTGAAGAAAAGAAAGAGGCTTGGTAGAACATTTACTGGAACCTGCAGTGTATCTTTGTGAAAAAAAATTTAATGAGATTTAGGAATCCAGTAGAGGCATGGTAATTCAAATTCATTTATGTATTTTTCTTAAAATCTGACTTATGATAATGACAAATTTCCTCCTTAGAAAGCTAGCTAAGGAAAGAATAAGGATTACACTTGCAGAATAAAACCCAATTCCTCTAAACTATACAACTGATGAAATAATGAGCCTTATACAAACGAATGCAATGTTGTTACCTGCTTATTGAGTAAATAGAGTCTTCAAAACTACAAGTAGAGAAGTACGTATTATTTAAGTCTTGTGGGTGATATTTGATGACGTGAAAGACACTGAAATACGTACATGATTACCACTTATAAAGAGCGTTAACGGTGTCAAATTAGTTTAATCTGATTAAAATAAAATGAAAATTTGAAAGAAATTTGAACGCATTTTCTAAAAAAACATTTAACAGAAGTTATGTATTATGATAAGAGCAGGTTCTTTAGTGGCAGTTTTATCATTGTTATGGACCTAAGAAAACATTCAGAAAGAGAGTGTTAAATGATCTAAGTAGGAGAGTGAAATGATCTACCATGGATTGCTACTGAACAGAAATCACTTAGTAGAGAAAGGATTTTAGAGAGAAATGACCAGACACAATTGTTTTCATCTCTGCACAAAAAATACACAGATCTTGCCACAAAACAGTTTTACAGAAGCATTTAACATTAGTAATACAAGTTTGTCGAATAACAAATTTGTAGCCCAAATTTCAAGCTTGTCACATTTTTGGTTCTCATGTATATCACTTATCACTTCTATAGATTTCTTGAGCTCTCGCGTGGCTTTTTCATCAATGAAATATACACGGGCATGTATACCAATATTAATAATCTAATAAATCCTACTTAAATGATTATTTGTTAACAGGGACGTAGCATCCGGGGGGGCCAGGGGGGGCCTGGCCCCCCCACTTTTTTCCCCAACATAACCTTTACTATAGTAAATGTTCATTGATGGGATGGTTGGCCCCCCCACTTTCAAAAACGATGCTACGTGCCTGGTTAAGATATAAAATTATTAATTATATAAAACAATAAAATGTCTCTCTTCGTAAGTACTGGAATTTACGTTACAGACAGCTCACGCGTGTTATCATTTTTTAGGCAACGCCAACGGCTGCAACATTAATTCCCGTACGCGTACTAACAACCAAAGAAAGCATTTTATTGTTTAAATTAAAGAACAAAGGACAGTTTGTACAAGTAAGGAAATTATCAATTTTCTGCTTATTAAAAGAGATCTACGTGTGCCGCCATTTCATGTTGATAATATCACGTAGCATCAGTAGGTTGAGAGGCGCCTGGTTTGGGCATGTTAGGGACAGGGACCTGAATATTTTCACAAATCTCCGTTTGCTGACCATTCTCCGAGGGAGCGTTGGTAATCGGCACCACTTCCGTCTGCTTTGGCTTAGGCAGCTGCTCTTTTTGACGCGCTTCCGGTTCATCCGGTTCTGAGTTTTCTGACTTGTTTTTCCTCTCCTCTCGTTCTATCATTGTTTTCCCGAACCCTTTACACGGTATAGTGTGGTAGAAGGACATTCGGAACTGTTTGTTGGTCCAGAGATAGATAAGGGGATCCCAGATAGAAGAGGACTTGGCTACGACAGCTGGAATAGTCATAATGTAGATGGGTATGTCCTCGGAATATCCAATAATAGCCCACACACTGACTACAGTGTAAGGAGTCCAGGACCAAATATACGATGCTATAAATAAATTAACATTATAGTCATCATACTAAAATATTCCAAATAAGCTGTACAATTTCTGATGATAAAACAAGCAATTTAACAAGTGTGATTAAAATCATTAGCACATTAAATTATTGTTTAACTTACCTAACATTAATACTATTGTGCGGAACATTTTCTTCTCTGTCATGAGATTTTTTCGAGCAACCCTGCTATTCATGTCCCATATGCTATTCCTGGCGATGTGTCTTATCTAAAAAATAGATTCAGGGAATTCCAATAAACAGGCTTTTATTCTTACTGTAACATAATCCTGAATGCATTGATGATACAAATCGTGTCTGTACTATTGTCAGAATCAGGTTCATAGGTACTTGCTTGCTTATTTCCAAATATGTTTGATGCAAAATTACGTTAGAAAATATAGTTTTTGAAATAAAAAACAGTAATACTTCCCTAAAGTGTACATTGTACGAATTGCTAACATACTTTGAAATCACTGATTTTCACGGTGGGTTAATTTTCGGTGTTTTTGAGATATGATGGGACCTACGAATTCCTGTCCACCACGAAATGTAAAATATCAAATACATCACTACTCAACAAATCTTCAGCCACAAAATTCAATCCCCATAGTTTTTCCTCAAACCAAGAAAACATTTTCCACGAAATTATGTGAGTTTACAGTCCAAATTTCTCTAGGATCATTTATCACGTTTATATTAAGAATAGTCACGTCTGAATTCTGAGAATGAAGGAAATCTCTATGATTTCTGTTGATGGATTTCGGTAGATTATTTTCGTGACTATTGATTAATGTAAACTTTTAAGAGCATTATGTTAACATTTGTCTTCATTTCAGATTATCAAACGAATGTTAAGATATCTCCATCTCTTAATAATGAACTGAAGAAAAGAAATGAAATGTATTTCCGCTAAAGGTACTAGTAATATGAATGAATATGAACATTTTAAGCATAATTAAGACAAAGGCAGGTAAATATTCCAATTTTTCGATTAGAAGTATATAATATAAGATACAAATATAACAAAATGATGCGTGTTTCGTGACTAGTAGATAAGAATGCCGTAATAAGACTTCAACCTCATCAGGTTTCTTTGTTGAATTTATACCATTAGCAATCAAAAAATCAAAATCTTTATCTCCTAAAAGTATTTTAACTTGATAAATCTGAAGCCGAGAAAACATTTAAAACTTTTCGGCCGCTCTCTCTTTCAGTAAACCAGTGTTAGTTTGGATGTTTGTATGAAATCAGAAAATAGTTTACTTCTTTCCCCAGTGAAACACTTAATGCTGTACTAGTATATTGTAACTAAAAGTAAAGTTATGCATTTTAAGTAAAGGAGTGTGCAGTTAAATCTCAGACAAGGTACAAGAATTTACAAAAAAGCGCTCTTGACTTTGTTGCTTCAAAGGGGTTTTATTATAGCCTAAGAAAATCGAGAGACTTTACTATATATAGCCTCAGTAAGTTACACTGAGAGAATTACCTAGTTGATTAAACTAGTGTGCCTAGTAAAGCGTTCGTCGTGATTAGTAATCACTCTGTGTACTAGCTAAGGTAGTGAAAAGTTGAGTGATGGTCGTAAAGATACTTAGATGCCTAGTGAAAGTTACTTATAAATCTTAGATTTACTAACATTATCTAGTAAATCTACCCAATACGTAGTAAAACTACTTTTGAGGTAGTGATTGTATGGACAGTAAATTTACTAGTCTTCCCAGTGACTTTCACTAGTTATTTTTTTCAGTGTACTATACCATATGCTCAGAATAGGGGCTATGTTAAACCCTTAGAAAATTGATTATACTATAACCTCAGAAGTAGGGCTATGATATGGTGTCAGAAGAAGGACTTTACTAAAATTCCTGATTGGAGTCTGCAAAATAATTGTTCATACCGTCATCAAAACGAAAGAATTGTACTCATCGTCATCTTAACAAAAGAGTTCTACTCACTGACATCATGACAAAAGAATTGTACTCATCGTGATCACGACAAAATAATTGTACTCAGCGTTAGCATCAAAGGAGAAATGTACTCACCGTCATTATGACAGAAGAATTGTAGCCACCGTTATCTTAACAAAAAATTGTACTCATCGTCATCATGACAAAAAAATTGTATTCACTCTTATCACACCAAAAGAATTGTACTCACCGTCATCATGGCAAAGGATTTGTACTCACTGCCATCATAACAAAAGAATTGTACTTACCGTCATCATGACAAAATAAATGTACTCACCGTCATCATAACTCTGTAGTAAGAGAAAAAGATAACAGCCAATGGTATAATTAAACTCCATATCGTTATAGCAATGTTATAACTAGCCGAACCAAACTCTCTAGAGTCCCATTCAACGGCACAAGATGTTCGCGCAGGCTCATACGTGTACTTCCCCCATCCAAAATGGGGAAAAGACGCCCAACAGAAACCCTGAAACCAAATCACGAGCACTACAACCACGGCCACTCTAACTGTGATCTTGTTAGCCTGGAGAGGCTTGGCAATCATGATGTACCTATCGTAGGCGATACCAGCGTGTGTATACAGATTTGTAAGTCCCATCAAATAGAGCCAGAATCCCTCAAAAGTACATACATTGTCTCCCCAAAAGTAGTGACGATTAAAGTTTGATGTCATTGATATAAAAGCGCCACAACTCATCCCCGCGTCTCCCACGAGAAGAGAAATGACAAAAATATTTGTTGGAGATTGCAGATGTTTGTTTTTAGCGAAAACTACTAAACTGGTGATGTTCATAAATGGTCCAATTAAAATAACACACAAAAGTGCAGTTGCTATGGTATAGTACAGGGGTACAGGAACCAAATATTTCGGTGTTACGGTTACTTCTACAGACACGTCAGAATCATTGATGGTTGTATTGTGCTGCATGGCGACTTGTTGACGAGTGGAACAGGATATAATGGTACATCTGTAGGTGAGAGACGGTTTTATCTGATTTTATTCGCTGAGAATTGCGTGGCGACAGTAATGTAAAGTCTGGGAATCGGAAGCCAATCCAGAACGGGTGTATTTAATGCATCTATATACAGCATTCACGTAAAGACCTCCTCTATAACTCTAAAAGGGTGAGATACATTGGCAGGATACTTAGTGCAATGTCAATCACAATTGTTTTCTTGTCAGAATTGAAAATTAGAATTGGTATATATATCTCCCAGATGGACCCTCTTTGTCAAAAGGATTGCTAACTAACTGTAACCATTTATGTAAATAAAAAAAAAATGCAGTCCCATTAACTTAGAAGAATAAAGTCCAAATAATATTTAAAATATCGAAAATTTTTTAGAAACATACTTCTTTAAAAAGGGATTATTAGGGAATTAACGACATACCTTTGTATTTATTTTCAGGTATTTTAACAGGATAGTGATATCATATGTGGTCATTTGCGACGACAAAGGCTATCCTTTACTTTTTGACTGTACATATCATGAAGTCCTTAGAGCAAAGGTTCTCAATATATACTGGTTGGAAGCATTTGTTATACTTACCTAAAGACCCACCAGTGCAATGTAAGACGCCGCCGACCTT
Organism: Saccostrea glomerata; assembly: GCA_003671525.1. NCBI lineage: Eukaryota > Metazoa > Mollusca > Bivalvia > Ostreida > Ostreidae > Saccostrea > Saccostrea glomerata. The sequence continues at coordinate 88,224 of PRKT01000193.1, forward strand.
TTGTGTCTTCATTACAAGTCCCGCTAAAACCTAACAGTTGACACGCAACATATCCTTTTTGAAATCTTATGGTTTCTAATGCACATTATACATCTGTCTTGGACGTACTCACTTTAGAATGAAGAGAATAATATACGGTCGTTTTCTCTTCTATTGCGCTACAAAGAGGAAAGAGCGATATATGGTTAGTGCCTAAATTTGCCCCTAAAATGATATCTTAATTTTACTTTATATATAGCTTTAATTTGTACATCTACCGGTATATATGCGACCTTTATTGGTAATTTTCTTTTTGATCAAAATGCCGTTATTTTAGAAATATGACATCATAAAAATCACGTTTTCCCGCCATTTTAGCATATTTTGTATAAAACTGCTTATTTTCAAGCAGTTTTCTTACAGAAAATGTAGAGCGCAGCCTAGAACAAACTTTATAATTTTACCATAGATGTATCTATCCAATACTAATTAGTGACAGAAAAATTATGTATGTTCTACACTGCGCTCTATGTTTCCCATAAGAAAAAATATCAAGAAAAAGACAAATTTTTGGCTTCTTCGTTAGATAGCAAAAATAGCATAATTGCTCATGTCATTTACAGCTAATGAGTGCATATAAATGTGAAAATTTATATTGGAAATATTTCTAATATAAACTCTTCTTCAAAATAAATATCAATTAAACATATCTGAATGTCATCCTAAAATGATTTTTAGGGGGCCAAAATTGGCTCTTATCATATATACTCCTTTGAAAAAAAAGTTTCATTACTTTCTACCTAAAGGATGTTTTAAAAACTGTGTCTTACTAAAGAGTGTGACCTTATAAAATCGTGACTCAGTTCACATCTAAACATTCAAACCTATTCCTGTTTTGTTTAAGCTTACCTCAAACTATTACTTATACAAAAATGATAACATTTCGTGGGCCGGTTTCAACTAATTATAATAGAAATAATGAATAATTAATAAGAGGTAAATATCAATATACATCGATGAAGTATTATCAATTACAATAATTACTTTCATTTAAATGTCGGCACGATATAACCCAGTGAACTTGATATAAAAGACACCACGGAGTCGGACACGTCTGTTTCATATTTAGACATTTTATCATTAATGGAAACCCTAATAACAAAATCTTATGATAAACATGATGACGTCATCACTACAACATCATCAACTCTTGTAGCAATGTTGCTTACTATAGGCCTTTATTTACACTATGAATTGGCTACGGACATATTCCGTTTACTTGATCATTATAAAAAGCCGATCTATTACACAGCGGCCATGACAAGTAGATAGAGGATGCTTTCTTCTCCATGGCATTCGTTTACCCCTCCTTTTTATGAATTAAATCGGCTTTGGGCTTGAAATCTGTTTGTTATCTTCATATTTCATATAGGAATAAACCCTTGCCACCTGCATATAAAGACCATGTCTTCTGCTTGATTCGACACGCAAGAGTATGCTCTACGTAAAAACAGTTTCTGAAACGAGGCAAGTTATTAACAAACAAGTTGAAGAACGAATGATATTTACTGTTTCTTTTACGTCAACGTTCAGCAAGTTCTATGTTGAGCACAATGACCTTGTCAGCAAATGCTAAGTAAAAGTGAATGTTTCTATACAAAGTGTTAGGGTAGTGATTATTAATTTTTTTTCATTTTGTCCAATCATGAAAGATAGCACACGTCGCCCGCATGGGGGAAAAGAGCTTCTGCTTTTGGCGTCACGGAGTAAGAAATTGATCTCCGCAGGTACGAATCCCCCATAAGAGACATGACATAGAGACCGAACCCTTGAATGCGACGGTAAAACCCGAGATCTCGTGTCGCAGTAGGTGCCAGCTCTCACTGCTAAATAACCCAGAATGAATTTGTAGCCTTTCCCTAGCAAGTGGTTGTGTCTCAAAAAATAGAAAAAAACATGTTAAAAGGAACTTTAAGGAAGCCAACTAACAACAACAACAACAAATACAACAGCAATTAACTAAAAATCGGCTCACGGTGGGTGTAACGATCGACAGAGGATGCTTACCTGTCCCTCGCACCTGATCTTACCTCTGATGTTGTCAGAGGCCTGTGTTAAATCTCCTCTTTTTATTTATTTAATGAATTTATGAGCTTTAATTCTTACTGTTTCTTATCTTAATTTTCATTTTTGAAAATCACACTGACTGAATTGTTCCAAGTCGATCTAAAAATTGGCTTTCCTTTTGCAAATGGATATTAAATACCAATGAAAATAACCAAGTTATAAATAAACAATCGGTTACCGATTCACTACTGTTTAAGAAAGATATCGATCAAGTCATCAGGTCATTATGAAATTCCAAGGATGAATAGGTGGTTATTATAGAAGGGCGGATCAATGCTTATAATTATAAAAACCTATGGCTTTCTACGTGAGAACAGGATTTTATTTTCCCAATACGTTTGTAGAGTAACAGATCAGTCGGGAACCACATTGGAAGACAAATTATTGACTAATATGGCCACCTGATTAACTTCATTATTATGCAAAGAGCAATAATTATTACAGTACTGTTTGGCCATTTTATTGAGAGAAAATTATGAATAAATCATGATTTTTTGCTTATTATTTCTAAAACAAATCATGAGATGACTTCCATTAATTTAGAAAATTAATGTGTCATCCGAAATTGGAAGCTGGAACTCCATTCAGGAGTTTGATGTTTTGATTGTAAAAGTTTGACCATTCTGAAAACATTTATAGTTGATGTGGTAAGCAGTGAGTTTCTAGATTATTATACTCTATATAAGCTTTTTAAACAACCTAAGGGAAGCCCTAAACCCTACGAAAAAGTGCTTTTTGGACTTGGAGAAAAAATATATGATTTAAAGGTATGTATATTAAAACTATGAAGGATATGGAGGTAACCCAATGCTCACTCCTATATAGCAACTGATCCCACATCTGATGTTTTGAAAGTCCGTGTTCACTCTGCTCCTATTTTGTATTGTTTTATGGACTTTGATATTGAATACTGTGCGTTGTCTCCATATCCTTCATTATGCAATGTTCAATGTGTATTTTTACATCAATAATCTGTTTACACAAAAGATGCCTCCTCAGAAGACCTCACAAATAGATCATCACCTGGGGTGCCAGGAGCTCCCTGGACCTGATAGAAAGAATTTAATTTTTGATATATTTAGACGAACATATAATATTTTGAATTTTTTTTAACATTAAATCTGTATTTAAACATACTTCAGGAAGATAGAACCATTATAATATCACTATTTTTCTGACAATTCTTTGATGATTTTGAAATCACATGCAATACTTTTTGATCATTTGGTTATGAAATATAACTGAGTAAGTGCATATTTAAGGAACACAATAAAATCTCATTAGGAACAATTTCATTTAAAAGTCTGCATTTCATTTATTTGATTATTTTGTATGCAATGAAGGATATAAATATATTGTTTGAAATAAAGGTATTTTTATTACAATTTACTGGAAATTACTGTAAATGTATTTAACAGCAATGTTATTTTACTCCAAATGGGTTAAACTACACAGCAATAGAAATAAAATGATTAAAGTCTTCTTTTACATTATAAATCGAACATATCATACTAACTTACTTATTACAAGCCAGTAAGTTTTGCATTAATTTAAAATCAAACTCTAACACATTCTTATCAATTATTATATTTCTTTGACTTTCTCCTTTTAAATGTTCTCCAACATATCGATATCATCAATACAGAATAGCTCAGCCCAAAATCTTTTCGTAACATTTTTTTTTTCTTTGGGTAACAAAATACTGAAAAGAATTTAGATTTATATCAACTTGTTCAAAATATCCTTGAAAGTTGAAGCGGAGCTGTGGATTACTTTTATTTGCTTTTTTTTTTTAGATTTATATAGTACATGTATTTATGTATCCCACTTTATCCAATAGAAAGAGGATGTTCTACCTATGGACAATTTTGTGAAAGCTTTTTGCTATATTTTTCTTAAAAACTTTGATGATATTATTTATATAAATATTTTTTCTAGTCTTTTTTTTTGGGGGGGGGGGGATCATAAATTTGTTCATATTTTACGTAACCTACAATTTGAGTGTGTGAGTCGACACCCTTTCTTATTTTTTTTAAACTGTCATTTAAATATATGACATAAATCAGCTCTTTGAATGTGTTTGAGTTTATCTTAAATAAGGAAAATGCAAAAAAACTAGCTACGGTGATCCCGCCGAGCATTTAAAGACATAATACTGATTAATGCATGTGAGATGATGGCACTTATCTTAAAACAATCTTATATCATCAATATGTCGCAAAACCTAAGTCAATACAATGACCTTGCCATCAAATACAATCTGTCACTAGGTCAACCGAAATGAATGTCTTTTACAAATTGCTTGAATACTTAACTGTTTAATTAACAAAAGATATACGGCGAGTGTGGTCAATCCAAATGAAATGCTTTATTCTTCTGTGGCACCCGGTGAACGGGTGCGTCGTTCCTGTTGTTTTCAGGTATCCATGTCTATTCTGCTTTAATTTTATACGTGATTAATGTTCCTTATGTTCACAATTCTTGTTTTGAATTTTAGTGAATAAAAACGATTTTATCAATTTAAATCAGGGTTCAACATTCTTAGATGAACATACTTCTAACTCTAACCTAATCGCGATACATTAAAAAAAGTATTCATATGGTGTTCACATATTTGTATTTATAGCTAGTTACATTTAGTTTTATTATACTTTCATGTTAAATACTAAAATCTGATTGGTTAAGACGCAGTTAACAATCCGTTCGATTACCCTGAGCCTTAGCGACACACGTGGCAACGGGTAACACAAAGTAATGCCACATGCGTGGAAATTATGCGCGTACGGTTCACCGTAGAATTCACAAAACGTCAGTTGCGCGTTTGAAAGAAGCGGAATTAACTTGACGTCAATAAAAGCTTGCGTCCGATATAGCTTACTTGAAAACAACAAACGACAGACGATACATGCTTGCGAGTGTAGGAAACATGCTTGCGAGCCAGAAATAACGAAACTTTATATGATAAAATGACTCTAATTCGAGTATCAAACAAACAATTAGGAGATTAGTGAACCGGTGAGTGTGAAAGCTTTCTATACATGAACGTAAAGACGATGGACGGTTTTTTTTTGCTGACGTCCTAAATCAACAAGACATTCAGTATAATAAAATAAATGGTGCCTGTTTTGGAGGGTAACATTTGAAATTGACACCCCTCGGAAAACCATTGTCAACCTCCGCTGACGCGTCGGTTGACAATGGTTTTCCTTGGGGTGTCAATTTCAAATGTTACCCTCCAAAACAGGCACCATTTATATAATATGAATTTTACAATAATAAACCACGATTAGGCTACTTAGACATTATTTAAAATGCTTTCTTACGTAAAGTTATTTTAATTCCATGCCACCCATTTGTTCGCCAAAATAAGAAATTTTTCACCGTTTTTTCAATAAATTAGAATTTGGCCAATTATTTTTTTCATAAAAAAGATACCTCTAGATACCTTTTGAAAGTGAATTTTTTTCTGCAAAAACTGGAAAATTATTTAAGCTTGGGTATATCAAGATTTGAAAAAATTGCTAAAATACGTAATATGTAATGAAATATAATGAAAGGTAGTTTATCGGCCATAAACGTACGAAATGATAACTTTTAACGAGTCTGCTGATATTTTTATTACAGCAACTTGTTTGTTACCTCGGTTTAGAAATTGTTCAGACGTAAAGAGCATTTTTTGCGTATCGAATAAACTAAGAGATATAAATCCCGTATGCAGCTGATAAAGGTATACTGCTGCATAAGTAAGGGGAAGTTGACGATTGAAAATTTACATCGTCACGTATAACATAAAAGAAAACTCTGTGGCCTTCAACTCAACATTTAGATATATCGACGACATATTATCAATTAACAATAATAAATTCCATTCCTATGTCGATACGATATATCCTCGTGAGCTTGAGATAAAAGATACCACATGGTCTGACACATCTGTTTCATACTTGGATATTTTACTTTAAAAAGACGTTAATGGTAATCTAACAACCAGGCTCTGTGATAAACGTGATGACTTTAACTTTTCTATTGTCAACTCCCCTTACTTTTGCAGCAATATACCTTTATCACCTGTATACGGAGTTTATATATCTCAGTTGATTCGATACGCAAGAGCATGCTCTAGGTATGAACAATTTCTAAAACGGGGTTAATTATTGACAAACAAGTTGATGAAACAAGAATACCAGCAGTTTCGTTTAAAGTAATAATTTCGTGAGTTCTATGGTCGATACAATGACCTTGTCAGCAAATACAATTTATCATCGAGTCAAATGCTGACTGACGTTATTCTAATTGTTAGTACATTATTTTTACACTGCATTGACGACGGATTTTTCCGTTTTTTCCCGAACATGACAAGTAGCACAAGGCGGCTGTGACGGGTCAGCAGGGGATGCTCACTCCTCCATGTCACCTGATCCCATCTCTGATGCTTTGATATTTGCTCTGCTCCTATTTTATATTGTTTTATAGACTTTGATATTGAATACTGTTCGTTATCTCCATATCCTTCATTGTTAGATTACATTAAACGTCTTTTAAAATAAAATATCCAAATATAAAACAGATGTTTAAGACTGTGGTATAAAATATGTGGAGATAACGAATAATATTAGAGCTCAAAGGTCTACCAAACATTTCAAAATAGGAGTGGAACAAACACAGACCACTAAAACATCAGAGGTAGAATCAGGGGCCATAGAGGAGTGAGCTTACCTGCCGACCGGTGAATGTCGCCGTGTGCTCCTTGTCATGGTGGTATCTTAATTTCAAACCCACCAGGAAATATCGTATCAACATTAGAATGGAAATAACCAATGTTAATTGATACGTAGTCGATTTTAAATAAGTTTAAAAAAAAACAAACACATCCACGAAAAAGTGATAGTGATTCTTAGTCTGATTATAAAATAAAAAAGAGTGCATTTTTACTACAGCAATAAGAAAACCATTATTTGACCTTCCGCCGAACCCATTTAACAATGATTTATTGACAAAAGCCTTTGTGATAAGCCGTGTAACCCAGTAACCGATGTAAAAATATTTTTAAAAAATTATGTCTATGGCAACGTGACGATCTTATCAAACTTTTTAATACTTGAAACTTATTATTTAAATTATAGAAAATTTAGATCAAACTTGCGAAATGAAAAATAATTAAATGAAAGGGGTCCAATTAAGTTTCATGCCTTTTTCTCCTTCCAAATTCTCCGACAGTTTATCTATCAACACTATACTCTAGTATTTCTTTAAACTTAAATATACATTATCAAAGGTACATTTTATAAACCTGATTGAAAAGTACAATTTTTAAAATAATATGGTCAAAATATAAAATGCTTACTGTTCAATTATTATCTAAACAAAACAAATACATATAAAGGTAGACTCTTATTTTAAACACACATACTTTCTTGATTAATCCTTTGCAATATACGTAAATAAAAGATATCGTAATATCTTTTTAACTGATCAAATCATTGATTTCTTCCATTTAAAATGTGATCTAGATTTTATGTTTTAGTATTTACAGATTAACACATCCTTAAATAATATAGTTTAGTTTTTGGAGGGAAAACTATCTTTTTTCTTTGATCCACTTTCACAAGACGCATTCGACTTGTAAGTATTACATAAAAAGAAAATCAATACTGGGGATGAGCATGAGCTTTAGTAAATAGTTTTGCATATGATATTTGCATAAGGGATTTCCTTCATCTCTGAGTAAGATCCAAGTTAACTCCCACCACTTAAATGTTCGTGTTCGTTTTCTCAAGTTCAGAAGAGGTGTTATACATATGATATATAGTAATGGTTGCAGAAAATATATTTGTTTGTTTGAGATATAATTATATGATGATTAAAAGTAGATTGTATCATACTAAAGTTCTATTCGAGAATTTTTTTCACTCGTATGGAGAGGCCATGGTTTGCCTGTAAAAGTCTCCAAATTTACACCTATGTTAGGCACCTAGAATCATTGAGCAGTCAGGATATAGAAACTTGCTAAGACCTACCAAGCCACGGGACTTCGGGTAAAAATGATCTTGTCATTTAATACAGTTCATCGTAAGGTCAAATCCTGACAGTCGTTTTTCATAGTTATTGTCATGTCGTTATTTAAACACCGAAATTTCTACGGATTTTTCCGTTCAGCCGATCAAGGAAAATGAACTCGCAGCAGGTGTGTTCGGTCGGCAGGGGACGCTTACTCCTCAATGACACATGATCCCCCTCTCGTATTTTTTAAGTCCGTATTTTCTCCTCCTGGTTTGTATTGTTTAAAACAATGGACTTTGAACTTAAATACTGTTCATTATCACAATATTCCATTCAATTTTTAAAATAAAATTTATACAACTAAAAGCATGCAAGTTGTTGAGAATGAAGCATATGGAGATAACGAACAGTATTCCAGATCAAAAGTCCATAAAACAATAAAAAAAATAGGAGCAGAGCAGAAACGGACTTCCAAAACATCAGTGGTTGGATCAGGTGCCATATAGGAGTGGGCATCCCCTGCCGACCGGTCACACTTGCCGTGTGCTCCTTGTCATGATCAAATCAAATGTATTGATAACATAATGTAAGCATTTGGAAATAAGATTTTTATTGATAGATTTTAGTAGGGATGTATTTGAATTTAAAAAGTATCAAACAAAAATAGGAAAACCACAATGAAATTCACTTAGAAAAACTCCTTCGTTTAATATACATTACTGTTATACTGACTCGGGGAGTTATCCATTGTCAGAATGTCATTATACCGAACATAACATTGGCAAAATAATGACTTTAAACGAGGTTGTAAAAATCCTTTAACATCACTTTAAATATGATTATCTGCCAATAGAATGTTTCAGCTTTAACATTGATCCCAAGAAGGTGTTGCTTTTGGGTATCTAATAATATAGAAAATTTTCGTTTTCGTTTTATTGATAAGTGTCACCAAGCAATCAACAAAATGAAAAATAGAAAATAAAAAAAGCATATCACATATGAACAATCGACTGCAAGCCTTCACTTAATCAAGAAATTCATTTAAATGCAAAATCATACAGGATTAACATGGCATAAAGCGGTATAAAACATGTAAAAAGTATTAATTTTTTATGACAATAGATTGCTTAAGATATAGTTAAGAACAAGCTATATACAGTGACATACAATTTTACATTCTACATGTATTTTCTGTCTCAAGTGGGGATGGGTAAGATAATTTTTTAAAGACAGAATTAACCATAATAAATACAACTTGCTATAAACTATCGCAATGAAGCACTATCTTGTTAACATTTTAAACAAACAAATTTCGCGCACAAAATCTTCACTATTTTTTCTCTGATAAGTGAAAGCTGATTGCGTCCTTGTCAGATAAATTTAGACTTAACTGATAAGTCAATACCATTGTATCTCAAAAGTCGTTCATCCAATCCAACCCTGGGTATCTCACATGTCAATCTCAATTAGACTAGGTAGAATGTTGCACCTCAGCTTGGATCAAACAATCACCTTCACTGGGATCTTTATGGATTATCAGACGGACCTGCTGGCGGACTGAAGTTTTCCACTTGTGTCGTCTGCCCTGCTTCGTCATCAACTGGCGCCACTAACGTAGTCTTCTTGACCTGCGTCTTTTCTACCTTGTTTCCCCCCTCGTCCTCATCGTCGGAGGCATCTGCTTCTTTATCTTTCTGTTCCTCCCTCTGAATCAACATTTTGCCGAGACCTGAACATGGTATGGTGTTGTAGAACGCCATGCGGAACTGCTTGTTGGTACCTACGTAGATTATCGGGTCCCAGATGCAAGCCGACTTTGCAATTACAGCGGGAACTGTCATCAAGTATGGCGGAATGTCTTTGGCTTCACCAAATATTGCCCACAGACTCACAACAGAATAGGGAGTCCAAGAGCCCATGTAGGAACCTGATAACATATTAAAATAATTCGAAAAATATGAATTAGTCATACGAAACCAACGTCATTGTGTCAACAATCGCCTGAATGTATTTTTGTAAGAAAAAAAGACAATGAAACATATTTATGTTATGAAGAATGATCAGCTGAGGTATCTAATTATTACAATTTTTGGATATAATATGACAATATTCATTTAAACACGTTCTGACGCTCGATGAAAATGAATTGAAGATATTTTCTCTTGATTTCTGTTCTATATTGTAAAGATAAAAAAATTATAATTCAGACATACTATTCATCATGTGGTTCGATAATTAAAGTTACATAAGAGAAAAACAATATTTAAAAAAAATTGTACTTATAATATATATACATAAAGTAACAAAAGCAATATTAAATCACGTCATGAACTTATGAAATGTGACAGAAAAGATTCGTAAAATGCTGAAAATTGTTATTGCTTCTTATGAAGAAAGTATCAATTTTAATAAAAAAAAAGAAAATATTTGTTTTCAAGAAACGAAAAATTCAATAAAATATGGCGACGAACTCATTAAAAACAACATTTTAAAATTATCAAGGCCAACTGAAGGAAAATCCTTTAATTTTTTCCCATTTCATTACATTAAAAAAAATCATTAGTTTGAAAAAAAGATAGTAACAAAAAATATTCTATGTTATTAAAAGGTGTATTATGGGGAATTCCTTGAAATCTTGATTTTAAATCAAACTGCGATGAGATTGTTTGAACTGATCATTCATTTGGCAAATTGGTTTCAAAAATAAAATGACCGACATCTCGAGATTACGTAAATGTATATATATTGTAAAAAGTGAAAAACAAAAATGGTCGACATTCCAGCCTATCAGAATTGTTATGTGTTGACAATAACAATACAGTTAGTAGCTTTAAATGTCGAAATAATCCATAATTTCATCCAAACGATGTGTTTTTAATAAGTAATTACCGAAAGTATTTCAATATAATAACTTATAACATAAACAAGTTTAAAGTGTTTAACTTTGTACTGTTAAACAAAATGTATAGTACTTTTAACAGCAAAATCAAATAAAAACCATGCCATCCTTGTTTGCTTATTTCCTGCTGCAATTTAGTTTAATAGTGCTTTTGTACTAATACTACATGTAGTAGCTTAACTAAGTATTTTTAAGGTAGTAAATTTATATTCTGCTTACATAACATATAAACTATTGTTCTAAACATCTTTTTTTCGATCCTTAGATTTCGTCTGCCAATTCTACTGCTCATATCCCACACGCCACTTCTGGCCACATGTCGAATCTATGAAAAGAAACACAGCAAATTTGTCAATAGTCTGATTTCCTTTCTTTGATGCTTTGCTGATGTCCAGTCAAGCTTTATCATTTAGGACATAAACTATGAGGTCTTCCCAGTGATAATCTCACCCTGAGAGATACTCCTCCATTTCAGGCTTTTTTGCCAGCTTTTTTTTCCCTCCTTCATCATCCCATCCATTTAATGGATTTAAGTTTTCTTATATGACTTCAGGAAATAGAAAGTCATGATTTGAAAGTAACGACCCATTCCGCACGTTCTTAACTTTGTGATTGCTTTGCGATGGAAAGGCCACTAAACTGTGATTGGTTTAGATGAGAGTATGCTCAGTTAATTCATTTCTATCGCTAATTTCCTTAAAGAAAGTTCATGACTTTATAATTACCTTTTCTGTTAAATATAAGACAATTAAACTATGCACAAATAAGGAAGAGGGTACAAGCAGACGAAAACCGTGAAATACGAGTACTACGAGCATTTCTGCTTTTTTTTTTTGTTTTTTTTTTAAAGTAAAAGTTAATGTAAATAAATACCATAAATAATTTTGATCTTTTATTTAATTTAATATTTGTTTACAGAGCTACCACTTTGAGGTAAAGAGCCAGTGATTATTTTAAAATATTATAAAATAAGTTTTAAAAAGGTGTATTTATAAATATCAATACAATATAATATATACAAAATCTGCATTTATCAAGCTCTGGCTCTCCTTTATATATATTTTTTTCAGATGATGAATTTGTTTAATAAATTATATCTTAATTATAAATTTTATAATCCTGATAGTTTTGAAGGACCTAATATTCAATTATTGTTGCAGAACCTACAATCTCGTTTTGACAGCCTTTGAATGGATTGTCATTCTGTGCTACATTTACCTATGATAGTTTATAGTTATCTGTAATACGGCTATGATCACGAAGGATGAACATCTCTAACAATCTTCTAGTTAATTGCAAACACAGTGGGTTTTTTATTTTAAATTGTCACTCCTTTTTGTTCAGATCTTCGTTCAGGTAATGTAAATCTGTCTTTTATCTATGCTATTATATAAAAAATCAGGTCATAGACCAAAGGAGTAGGGTGAGATACACAGAATGTAAATAGGAAGTCATCACATTGGCTTTCATTGGCAGTTGTATATCCGAGAAGTATTCTGCTAAAAGCAATGTTTATTCACAGCTATTTTGTTAAAATGGTTTTGTTTTGATTAATGTGAAATAAAGTCGCATTCGAAATACGTCATAAAATTTAAAATCGATGATTTATTTTTTGAAAATCGCTAGCAAGAGAAAAGAGAAAAGATTTTTTTTTCAACAGAAATAGAAAAACGAAATAAGTGCCATTGAATCAAAGTAAAAAAAGAATATAAGCATAAGCATTGTAAATCCGCTAAAACAACACCTGCAGTTTAATTACAGGCGGTTTATGCATATTATGGACCTAACTGACTAAATGTCAGTAATTAATGACCTAAAAGGGATTACAAATCTATTTCATGTTTTTTTATTTCATTAAGGTGAACAATGTGAATTATTATTGTCTTTTAGTAAATGGAAAAACGCTGTGATCAAACACAGACAATTATCTGCTATAGGTAATTAATTCCCATTAAAGCAAATAAAAGTTACCACTAGCGTTCTAAGGAGCAACCTCTCAATTAATGGGAAAGCAATAAAACAGAAATATTTGATTAAAAATAGCATGCAGACGTGATTGTAACCGAAAAATCTGGTGCGAAGAATTGGCGTAAATTAGAGATGTTGTCAAGGTATGACAGTTTTCTCAAACAAACTTAGCAGACATTGTTTAGGCACAGTTAGATCAATGCAGTCTGAAGAAAAATGATCATTAACAAAATTCCTCTAATTGTATAATATCGGTCGGATTCTAAGCAAAAGACACGAGATATACATTAAGACTTGGACACTGGGCAGCTCAATACGTTGCGTCTTCTTCCAATAATTTGCTTGGCCTAAGATGTGGACTTTACAAATGCATAAATGTCAAAACTATGCCAGCAAATGGGAACAATCACATAAGAATCTAAATACCAGAGCACAAACATTATTTCTTTACATTGAAAAAGAGAAAAAAATTAGAATTAACTTAACATTGTTAAAAACAAATAGAAAAGACCCTAATAGATCTTAGTGATAATCTTGAGTGAATTTTAGCTCGCAGTTTACTTAATTTTTATAAAATTTGTACTTACAGTCATGAAAACATTGTAGTATGAATATAGTATCAACATTAACGGTAGGAATAAACTCCAAATAAAAATAGCGATATTATAGCTTGCTGATTCTATATCATCCGTATCCCATCTCACTGAGCAGGAAGTCCGCGCCGGCTCATACGTGTAGCTTCCCCAACCAAAAAATGGAAACGCTGCCCACAAGAAGCCTTGACACCAGATGGCTAGACAAGCGACGACAGCGACTCTGGAAGTGATTTTGTTTGCTTGAAGAGGCTTGGCTATGACAAAGTATCTATCGAAGGAGATGCCCATAAGGGTGTACATGTTGGATAGTCCCATTAAGTACATCCAAAACGCTTCGAACGTACAGACGCTATCACCCCAGAAATAGAAGCGATTGAAATGGGCAGTCATAGAAATAAAACTACAAATACTCATCCCAAAGTCACCGAGCAATAACGAGATAATAAACGTGTTTGTTGGAGATCGAAGATTCTTATTTTTGGCAAAAACAAGCAAACCCGTAAAGTTCATGAAGGATCCAAATGTAAAGACAAATAGCAGTCCTGTACCTATGATGTAATATAGCGGGAGAGGTATCAGGTACTCCACAGGTTGGACGTCCACAACATCTGATCCGTTTGTTCCATTCATTTTCTCGAAAAGACAAGGGTCCTTTAATCTGATTCTCAAAGCTTGGTCCCTGAGGATCAGATTTGATGGGGAATGAATAAATTCCTCGAAATGACCCACCGAAGATATACACTGATCCCCTGATTCCACGGAGTGGAAACTAAAGGATATTCAATCTATTTATACATGACTATTTGCGGTTCCAAAAACAATTCATTTGGAGACACGCAGCTTCTTCGGAGTAGACTTTCCCATTATTACCTTGTGTGTGTTCGCCAATATTAATGAATTTCATTGTATTAAGGCAAAAAATGATTGAAGCGAGCTAATGAACACTATTCAGAATTGAATTTATCCATATACTTAATTTTTCTCGTTGTTTTAACCGCACTCTTCATTTTCACCTCGCCTTAAACATGTGTTACACTGACTGCTCATCACTTGAATAGTGAAATGATATTGCTATAGAACGCATATCAATTTATGTTTATGCGGTGGGTATATAAGACAAGTCCATTGATTATCCTTCGTAGAATTCAACTCAGCTTTAACTTGGTGAAAAAATAAGACTGATATGGTAAATGAAGACAAGTACGATGTCCATTTTTAAAACATGCTTTATAATTAGCATTCAAATTAACAGGATAGACATTAATTTTGATAAATTCTTCCTTTTAAAAGATTTTTCAAAAGCTTACCGTGTCTAAAAATATGGTTTAAAGTTGTTGACACTTATCTTCTGAAGTTATAGTATAGAGTCTTGTAATTCCTTCCTCTCAATCACATTATATACTGGTAAACTTATAGATACATGTGAATCCATTATCATTTTCCTGGGTACTATTTTGAATACACACTACAACTGACTTCTGCCTAGTCCAATAACCTGTTCTATACACTTGTCCATCCATATAAATGTCCTTTTATAATTATCAAGTTTTGATGGACTTTCGTCATATTAATTATACTGTCAGCTGTGGTAGAGTATTAAGATGTCAAAATGTGTTAATTCAATTTTATATATAAGAATAACTAGTCCTAGTTATGCAACCCTATTTTAGTTAATACACTAGAGGCACTGTGAGCGCAGAGCTCACAAAATGATACAACCCTATGATTATAAAAACAAAGTCAGTGCTTTGCAATGGGACACCCGAAATAAGTGTCAGATAAAAAGTAAAATGAGACACTATGCAATAAAGAATTTGTGAAAGTATCATAAAAATCAATTGAATGGTATAGGAGGAGTTGTGGATAAGAAATGGGTACCCTTCAATATTAAGGACAGATAATACAAACAATTCTGTTTTCTTTGGAGGAGACTTAATATTATGTCACAAGTTAAGAAAAGTGGATAATTCGTAGAATATTTTCTCCTAAGAACTGGAAAATGAAATAGACTTGGAAAATATAAGAAATCTTTCAATACAATTTAAAATATAGACAAATCATACTCAATAAATGTTTACACATGAAAACAAATTTCAGAATATGTAAGCTTGATGCTTAAATTAAAAAATACGAAGACGGGTGAATTTTAGGAGGAAAAACAAAATGCAAAAAAATCCATTTTGCTTTTCCTAAAAAAATCACTACTTTTAATATCTTAGTGAAGAGTAAAGAAAGAGGCTTGGTTGAACATTTCGGAACCCGCTATGTATCTTTGTTTTTATTTGACTACATATGTTATCCAAATCTGGTAGAAATATTTTGCTTATTTTAAATTTCCAGTGAGTAATATAACGCAGATTGACATCGTTCACAAATTTATCGAACAATCCTCGTAATTAAAATTTTAATTTTGTAAGTTTTTGATAGTGGTGCTTATATTTGGAACTAGAAAAAAAATTGATGCTGAAAAGATTACTCTTGTTCTTTCATAATAAAGTTTGGAAACAGTTGAACATAATTACTCAACAGATATAGTCGGTCTTACTTAATAGAGTGTAACTGGTAGTATTACGGACCTGTCAACAGCTAATAGGTTCAGAGTTTAAAGCAATTTATAAGATTGTAGGTTTTTAAATTTATACTCACTTATTCATTACCTACGATATAAAATAAAAAAAGAGATAATTAGATATAAAAATAAGTTACACACATTTTACCAGTATTGTACACCGGGTACATGTAGCATATTGAGAATATGCCTTCTTATAAGTTGCTTTTTTAAAATTATTATCATTAGTATCGTTTTCAAGCACCAGGTAGTGCAATGTTTAACTTAACTCTTGTGGCTAAATTTAGATAATTTTTTAATTGAATCCTGTAGCATCTGTTTAACAACAGATATTTCTTTTTTACTTTTCGTTTAAATCAGTAACAGGGACAAAGGCATTCCTGCTGGCTTGATATTCTGTAATACATTCTGCTCATTTGAAAGGTCTGATATTTTCCGATTGTAATATAAATGTATTTTTGTAACACTAACTTGAACCAAAATTCACCAATACAAGTTTAATAACCCTATAATACACTGTAATATTTCTATATTAATTAAAAAAATGTGAAGTAAACTGGTGGTATGCACAATTCTATATCCTTAGCATACATTTGAATCATTTTAAATATCAATTTTGATGATATATATCATGATAATAATAACTATTGACCAAATTTCTTTTAACATCATATTGAACTCTTCAGAACAAATCTATACTTATGAAAGACATTGAATCAGTCAAATTTAAAACCTTATGTCATAGAAGTGACATTCATTTAAAAAGCTCATTGCCTACAGTATTAGGCAAATCTTAGTATTGGTTCAAGTATTATGTTACTTTCTTTGTTTGAGACAAGTTAATCTAAAGTTTGAATGTTCACGTTACTCATGTTACTCTTTTTCCTAAAAAAACCAATAATTAATTAATGATACATGTACGCTGATGTGAATAAATGGATCTGTCCTAATCACAAAACACACTGCCTGCTCTTGCTTGAATAACTAAGTCTTGACAGATTCTAATCAACTGAATATATAGGACACACAGTGACTGCATCAATTTCCGCAAATTCTTTTAGATAAGGTCATGTACAATTATAGCCTTATGATGAGGTAAATCCCTAGATATATAGACCTAAGAGAAAGCATATTAACCGCGCACGAGCACTAATTCATGCTCAGCCATTGTTATGTCACCTGCATTATGACGCCACAGTTATGGATAGCATATTGCAGTATCTGTTTTTAGAAACATCCAGTCAATGAAGACTATTGTAACGTCATCACTATATTGTTGCTTCCCAGAAGAATATTTCAAATTTTAGAAACAGCAGGTTTATAAATTTTTTTGATAAGCTCAAAATAGAAACATCCAGTCTATAACACTTTTTATACTTCATCATGTGATCTAGTTCGAGCAAATCAGATAGCTTGCAACGATAGAGAAAAATAATAATTTTTTTTTAATCAAATTTAACTGTTACGTAAATTATGACAAACATCGCTTTCAACACATAGTTGGAAGGTGATAAAAATGTTGTGAACCATTCTGTCACTTCTTTGTTATATCTGCTAAACCTGTTATAGGATTCGACCCCACAGCTGAACAAGCTTAATAATGTAGGTCAATTTTTTTTAAAAAAATTGTTCACATAGTAACTTTTACTGTGTATAAATAGTCCCATGTAATCAACATTGGAATAATTATGTATAAACCGAGATCCTGTGTCGAAGTAGGTGCTGGCACGAAAAAGATCCCTCACTGCTCAATAGCCCTGGGTGCCGAGTGTAGAATAAAATTTGAAGCTCACCGCTGGCAAGTGGTGGCGTCTCAATATGTGTGAAAAATTCTCGATATTCTTATAATAAACTCTTATACATTCTTATATAAACTCCATATTAAACTCTAAGAACCAAGTTAGCTCACATACATAAAAACTACTAGTAAATGGTCATGATTTAAGCAGCATCTCTGAAATAGGATGGTTTTTATTTTCACTATCAATTAGAAAACTGACAGTTTATCCATAGCACCGGATCCCACCTACAATGTTTTGGTGGTTCATCATTTGCTCTGCTAATATTTTGTATTGTTTTATGGACTTTTGATCTTGAATACTGTTCTTTATCTCCAGATTTTTCAATGTTCAGTAAGAATAAACTGCTACAAAATCAAATTTGATAAGACCCATATAATTTTTTGTAATTTCTTGGGGTGAGAGAATGACAACCTAAAATTAGTATTGCAATCGCTATCATAATGCAACTTTTAATGCAGGGAAGTTATGGTGTAAGTGAACCCGTATAATTTATATAATCATGATAGTGTGTTTAACATATTCAAATCTACTCATTTTTTAAGTATAATTATATTGAAAGACTACCTTCTTATCTTATAAATTGTCATAAACTCTGAACCTTATAGCTGTTGATATATTTGTTGACACATCCAATTACACTGTATTTAAACAACCAGTAAGACCGACTACATCTATTGATCAATGTTGAACTGTTTCCAAAACAGCAATTTTTCTTAAATGTTAAAAAAAAAAAAACTAGAACTCCCAAATTTAACTCAAGATGCCGATCCAAGGTTGGATCCAGTCAATGAATTACAACAAGCTCCAGACAGCTCAGTTTTACGTTACGCTACAACTCCATATCATTGTTCGTAGGGAACGAAAGTAGTACCGGAGAATTGACACTGTATGGATTTTGGAATTACACGGTGCCGGTATTATGCTGGGTTTATAAATGTTATACTGTTCCTTATAATCAAGAATGTTTTTGTGTTTTGCACTGGTATACAGACAAATATTAGTAAATAGTTTACTTTTCATGATTCTCCTTCCTGATTGTGTTTTTTTTCTTATTTTTAACAACAAATCTTCATTTATCAGGTTTGGGGTTTTGTTTTATCAATTGAGCATTCTTTAAAGAGTGTGTTGTTGACCTCCTCTCATCGATTGACTAAAATGGTCCGACTGATTTTTCTTACATTCCAGGACACGGGTTCCTTTTTCTTATTATTCCCATTATTCTATAAAAAATGTTGAAATTTTCAAATCAAAAAAGATTTCCCCACCTACCTACCGACTCAAAAATTTTACCCTGAGTCAAGTGAGGACAAGCAAACATTATTTTAAAGATTGTCTTAGATTCTTTTACAATGTTTTATTATTCATGTACTTAGATGACCGTTTCAACACTTTGTCCTCTTATTTTTTTCATTAAATTTTCTTTAACAGAAAATTGAAAGAAGTCCCTTTGGATTTGAAGGTAGAATGCAAAAGCACTATACTTTATACCGTCTAGATATCCCTTAAACACAATATCAATACTCCGTCCAATTATTCCTTTAAAATTCAATACACTTCGCTTTGAATAATCTCTTTACACAGCATTTTGTTAAAAATTTCAATTACTTTTAAAAAAAAGACTATCAATTTTATGTGAAGATGTTTAATGTTTATTACGTTATCAAGAAAGAAACCAAAAATGAACATTTTAAAGAAAATTGGTTTGATTTATACTTTTTCCTATATATACGAGGGGTTATCAAAAAGTTCGTGGACTGAGGCTATAAAATTAGTACTATGTAGTCTGTGCTTTCAAAATTTATAACACAAAATAAAGAAATGTTGAAAATTTTAGCCTGATACGTTCAATATTTGCCAAATTACTATAAAATTAAAACGACATTATATGATCACCCGGCGCTGTCGTCGTTTATTTTCATGACGTCCGATAACGTCATTGTTTTTTCAATGTCCGCTTCTTCTACCTCATACACTTTTTGATGAGATTCCTTGGAGCTGAGTAAGGACTTAAGCCCGATTTGTTTATATGACTTTACAATGTCATGACCAGTGGCCTTCATTGAATATAATATTCGGAATGGATTAATACATGGGGAGCGATCCGCGCTTGATTGGACCGGCATATTTTGCTTTTGGGTGTTCAATATCTACAACACATGATCAACGTCATTTTTGACGTGATTGATTTTTCACACCTTGACTGCAAATCGACATTAACTGTGTATCCGTTTACTCTTTGAATCTATTTTGACATGAAAAGACAAGTACTCTGGATGCATTTTATTTCTCTGTAGCCAGATTCAACATATCTTAGGTCTATACTAGTTTGTTCAGGGGCAAAACTTAATAGAAAGTTGGAAACGGAAACCCCTATCACCTTTTGACGTCATTTTCAAGGCCTCATTTGCTTTGACATTCCGTGTAAAATTTACGATAAAATTTCATAGAATTTCCAGAATGTAGTGAACATTTCATATTTTATGAAACAATTGTGTCCCGACACATACCTTAATTAACGGAATATTTGGATGTCAAATGATCATATCAAAAGAGTTTTTCTCATTACACTTAGGTTGAAAAAACGTCGTTTTCGAGGTTGCGCCGCCTGGACATACCATTGCTTACAAAAACATTACTAATTCATCATTTGTATTTATGATTTATGATTTGTGGTTTAATTTATACATATAAAAGGTTATGTTAACTAAGTATTTCAAAATTCATTGATGTACCTAAAGCGGTTTTAATTTTATGGCGCTAGTCCACGAACTTTTTGATACCCCCTCGTAGTGTGATATTGATAAACCATACGGTAGAAACCGTCAGTTTTTCCCATATTTGTAAACAATATTCTTCAAGTGTAAATCAAGAAACCAATAACAGCTAATGATAGTTTTGCTTTTTCTGTTGTTTCACAATCGTTTGTTCTGCTGGACTGTCTTACGGTCAGTTTGGAAAATTGAAAGCATCAATTTTCCCTTTTTACAATTTATTAAACGTTTAAGCCATAAAAGAACAGTACACACAATGATAGATGAACAGGTCGAGACCACTAGATTTTCTGACGTCAGCATGAATTTGCATGTAGATTAGCTATCTGTTTACTTGACAAACTGATGAATGAATCGCAATGCATTGTGGGCTACTACAAGTATTCAGCTGTGTTGAAAAGGCCAACTTGAATTGTCCCTTGGAAACTTATTTTCAATTCTTTTTATGAGATTTATGGAAGAAATATTTTAAAATTATGTATAATCTTTCATTTCTATGCTCAAATTTATAAAATTTGCTTTATGAAGCCATATATCAACTTATAATACATCGGCCTAAACCATTGTTCAAAGAGACGTACATGTAGGTGCTAACGTGTCAATAAACGGATAAAGCATTGAATTTTTTAACGTGTTATACGTGTACATAGTTTTAAATAGCAGTTCAAGGTACGCAATTATTATTTGACTCTTTAATATTATCAAAACGTTTTTAATGTACATGCAAACATCAAAGCGTTTGCAAGCACGGTATTCGAACTTTCGAAGCAACTATTTATCATCTAAAACAACTCCAATATTAAAAGTCAGCATGGAGCAATGTTTTTTGAATGTAATCTTTCGATTTCGGACTTATAAAGTGAAAAAGAAGCTCTATGTTTTTTTTCCGGTGACGAAGTGATATTATGCAGTAAACCGACGAAAACCACGTGTCGCCATTGAATCGTAAACACGTAGTAGAGTGTCATGCTTTGGGGCTCATTCACTTTGTGGGTGTGTCAAAGACATCGTCACGTGTTGAAGATTGCCTTCCATATAAGGTAGTGGTCTTGACCTGATGAAACTTGCCGCGATTTTGGTAGGCCCAAAGAGAGACATCTAGCATACCATAAACAGACATTATCATGTTCCTCACCTGTTTGCTCAGAAAGTGTCCTAATTACGGAAGCGTATTAGTGCCACGCAATATTTTTTTTAAAGTTGGTAATTCCAACTTTAAAATTGGTAATTCCAACTTTAATCTTGGCTTTTCCAACTTTAAAGTTGGTAATTCCAACTTTAATCTTGGCTTTTCCAACTTTAATCTTGGCTTTTCCAACTTTAAAGTTGGTAATTCCAACTTTAAAGTTGGTAATTCCAACTTTAAAGTTGGAAATCCCAACTTTAATCTTGGCTTTTCCAACTTTATTCTTGGTTTTTCTAACTTTGACTTTTAACGTTTGAGAAAGGATTTTATTATTTATTTACTTATGAATTTTTTGCGCGTCAACATATTTCTGGCTGGGGTGCCCCCTCCCCCTTGAAAAAATCCTGGATCCTTGCCAGTACAGAATTGATACATTTAGTTATGTTGTATATTTAGCAGAAAATGTTTCTTTTTTGATTAAATAAAATTTGATTACATTTAGTATTTAATTGTTGTCTCATTCTTTCATACAATACATAATAAATGACTAATATCTGTAATTGATTAAGTTGAAATCCTGTTATGTACGGAATACTGTGTACAAAATATGAAGTTATTCTCAAAAGAATTACACAAGAGAACTTAAAGGCATATAAGGATTTCTAAGTAAAAGTTGGAAGTTATATGTAAGGTCATAAGGAAGGTCAAGGTAAAAAAATAAAACAAACTTAGATAAAAATAGTTGAACAATTTATTTTAATGTGCTAATATTTATTTTCCATTGTAAAAGTACTATAATATAACTCCCCATAATCTCGCCCCCCCCCCATTTCGACACCTACCCCTAAATTGCAATGATAAATTGCTAATAAATCTATTTTAGTGTGTTATTTTCACTTTAATTCAGTTTGTCATACTTTTAACAAAAGAAAAAACTACGAAAAGCGGGTAGAAAAACCAAGATTAAAGTTGGAATTACCAACTTTAAAGTTGGAAAAGCCAAGATTAAAGTTGGAATTACCAACTTAAAAAAAAAATATTGCGTGGCACTAATACGCTTCCGTACCTAATACATACTCTAAGCTGATAAAAGATTATTTCAATCAACTACAACTCAATAGGGATATGAACTTTCATCCTTAAAAATCCATACAATCATGAGTACTATTTTAGATACC
Source organism: Saccostrea glomerata (assembly GCA_003671525.1). Classification (NCBI taxonomy): domain Eukaryota; kingdom Metazoa; phylum Mollusca; class Bivalvia; order Ostreida; family Ostreidae; genus Saccostrea; species Saccostrea glomerata. Next base: position 111,239 of record PRKT01000193.1, read on the forward strand.
CTTGATTCTTTATTCAGAAAAAAGGAGTTCCATTATATCACAATGAACCTATTTAATGTGCATTCATTTTATTCATGAACAATGCCAACCCCAGTGCAAGCTTCGTTTACTCCGCACATCGTTATTTAGAGAGGAACAACAGAGCCTAGAACATTTGTTTCAAATTTAAATGTTTCACTGATTATAGACATGTTTGCTGTGCTCCTGTTTTGTATTGTTGAATGGACGGACTTTTGAGCTTGAATATTGTTCGTTATCTCCATTTAATTCACGATTACGGCTAAGAATTAACTGTTTGACAAACAGCTACCGCTTTTCCATCGGTCCTCATGGAAATAGGGGACCAAATCACCGGAAGTTTACATCATTTCCTGGTAAGACAAGGTGGAGAAGCTAGAGGAATACATGTATATGTGTAGGCGTTACCTGATTGGCTGAATTCAGTTATATACATATTTTCATTTTAATGTAAAAATATCAATGTTTGAATCAAATAGTGGAATGTAAGATAATACAGAAAATTTTGAAATTCCAGGGGGAAATTGTAGGAGTGGGGATAGACACTTTTGGCAGAGTGTCAATTACTGCCGATCGCTGTAAGTTGAAAACAACTGCAATTTTGACCTATAAACGCCACGGCACGGTTTATTTTTTCCGTGTTTTAAATATGTACTTAAAATGAAGTTTCAAACGATACGAGAGATTTGTTTCAAAGGGAATTAGTAAAATACTGGGAGGGCATAAAGTTTGAATTGGATTCTATGGGATATAAATTGGTACTCTTTTCCCTTTATGTACGTAGCAATATGCATGATAATCTGCATATGTTGTCTATGTCTACCTACTGATGATTCGAAACTCAGGAGCAGGCTCTAAATAAGATCAATTCAAAATCGTGCAAGTTACTGACAAATAAGTTTGATGTACATGTTATAAATATGTCAAGAATCCCCTTGTTGTTAGCCTTTACCTTTAAAATTGGGTCGCATTTTGCTTGACATGTTTCATTCCATTGGTGAGGTCATTGCTTTTGAACCTAATTTTACTAAAAAATACTCAGTCTAGTTCATCACTATATGGCGGGGAGGCTTACTCCTCCAGACAACTGATCTCAGTTTTGATGTTGCCTTGGTTTGTGTTTTTGCCCTGTTGAAGAGGCAGTTATCTGTAATAAAAAAAAATCCTTTTAAATTTATCATTGGGAATGAAAGATATAATTTAATGGTGGATTGTTTTAGGACAAGGATTTAAAAAGTTATCCATGAAAATGTCAATGTGTGAGGTTTTGTTTAAGAAAAAAATCAAACTTTATCAATTAAAGTAACCCATTTTGTGGACTACTATAAGATGAGAGATATGGAGATAACGAACTGAATACAAGATCAGAAATCCATAAAACATACAAAATAGGACCAGAGCAAACACGGACCTCCAAAACATCAGAGATGGGATCAGGTGCCATGGAGGAGTTAAGCATTCTCTGCCGACAGGACACCAACGCCGTGTGCTTCTTGTCATGATCGTAAAATAATGGAAACGTCCATCGTCAATTCAGTGTATAAATAATGGACAAAGAGTAGTATGAGAAACGTCAGTCAACTTTGTCTCAATGAGAAATATTTAAGATAGTTTAAAATATATTTTATTAAGTGAACTGGATTGAACAG
>PRKT01000193.1:115035-137313 GCA_003671525.1 Saccostrea glomerata
GCCGATCAAAGTTTTACATAGGAATATATAGGGAAAATCTTTAAAAATCTTCTTCTCAAGAACCACTGGGCCAGGAAAGATGAAACTGATGTGGAATCATCCTCAGGTAATGTAGATTTAAATTTGTTCAAGTCATGACCCCCGGGGGTAGGGCGTGGCCAAAATGGCCGACCAAAGTTTTACATAGAAATATATAGGGAAACCTTTTTAAATCTACTTTTCAAGTACTACAAAGCCAGGATTAGTTATATTTGTATGGAATCATCCTCAGGTAATGTAGATTCTAGTTCGTTCAAATTATGATCCCCTTGGGGGTTAAAATTCAAGCCTCCCCCCCCCCTCAACTTAAGTTAACTTTCAGTTCTGATCTGATATGTGTATTTTCCTAGCTGATGTGCTCAGGTGAGCGCTGTGGCCCCTGGGCCTCTTGTTAATAATAATTAGCTCCGATGGGAATTCAAATAGATTGTTGGAGGTCCTGGTCTCCATAAATAACATTTGTCAATCAGAAACTAAAGCATCTTTTTGATGTCAACTTCAGAGTACTTGTGTATACAATCAGAATGTTTTTTAACAAAATAATTTTGCAAATGACCAATGACAAGGTGAATAATCTTTTTTATTGAAAAAGCAGCTGTCAATGATAACAAAAATCCTGTAATTTAATTAATCCTGTGGAATGGTTGTGTATTAAGATTTTAAGCTGTTGAGTTTGGTAAAAACATGTGATTTCAAATTGTCGAAAAGTTCCTTGGAATTTTTAAGCATCCACATCTGATTTACCCCACTTCTTTAATATATTGTTGCAAAGTACTCTTGAAAGAAATGGAGAAAACGAACAGTATTCAATCTCGAAGTCCATAAAACAATAAAAAATAGGAGCAGAGCAAACACGGATCTCCAAAACATCAGAGGTGGGATCAATTGCCATGGAGGAGTGCGCATCCCCTGCTGACCGGTCACACCCGCCGTGTGCTCCTTGTCATGATCGGGAATTAACGGAAAAATCCGTCATAAATTCAGTGTATAAATAATGGACTAACAATTAGTATGAAGAAACGTCATTCAGCATTTGATTGAATTGTTGTGTACTACTATTAATATCTCAATGAGGAGTAAAGAAAGAGGATTGGTACATAAAATTGGCAAGCTCTATGTCTTTTGAAGTAAAAGTATTGTAGTTTTCATGTGAAGAAGAATGAGAAAAAGAAAATCAAATCGACATTTAGAACTATCGAAGACATATTATTAATTAACAATAGGTATAACCTCTCAAATGTAGACATGGTACATTCCAGTGAGCTTAAAAAGGGATACTACAGAGTTTGAGACATCCGTTTCATATTTTAATTTAAATATATTATTAGAAAAGAACACTTATGGTAATCTAACAAGAAAGATTGATAATAAACGTGCGATGATGACTTTTTTTTTCAATCGTCATCATTCCTTACTTGTGCAGCAATATACCTTTATCACCTGCATTAAGAGTTTATATCTCTCAGTTTATTAGATAAACAAAACATGCTTCATACTTTTGAACCAGTTTTAAAACACTATAAGTAATAATAAAAGAAGTTACTGTAATAAGAATATCAATAGTTTTAGATTAAGTAATCATTTTGAACGTTTTATGGTCGATATAATGACCCACTCAGAAAATGGAGTAAATCATTCAATCAAATGCTGACTGACGTTATTCATACTAATTGTTATGCAATTATTTACACACAGAATCGTTTACGCATTTTCCTATCATGACAAGGACCACATGGCGGATGTGACCGTCGGTAGGAGGATATTTCTCCATGGCACCTGATCCCACCTCTGATGTTTGAGAGGTCTGTGTTTTCTCTGCTCCTGATTTGTATTGTCTAAATGGGTCTTTGAGCTTGAATACCTTGCGATATCTCCACGTATTTCGTTTGAAATGTAACGAATTTCCACCAGAATCGAAGAAATATTAAGAAGAAAATTCTAATCTGTTATCTTGACCGTTGACGTCTCAGTTTAATACATGTATATTTTTTTATTTTAAATCAATGTTAGTTTTGATACAAGCATAATTAGTTTTTGAAATTGTAATTATGACAAACATAACCTAGGGTACATATTATTGAGAGGTCATTATGGTATCATTTGACGCATTTTGTTTGCATTTTATAATTATTTTAATTGTATTATATTTTTAGTAAATGAGTTATTCTTGAACTGAACATTCTGAAAAAAGCGTGAAGTAGTTTATGCATGGTATGGTCACATAAATGTAGGTATAGTTTAATTAATTCAGAAATATTTTTATACGTCATCCCATATTGAAGATAACAATTTTTTCAAATATTAGTAAATGAAATAATTGGCGACTTTCAATTGTATATCAAAGAGAATTTCCAGAAAGGTAAATAATCATTTGAGAAAGATGAGAAGTAATCATGATCAAAAATGTTGAATTTCCTCTTATGCTTTCAAAAATTTCACTTACACAGAAAAGTACATGATTTCTATTAACTAATGGAACAAAATCTAGTACACAGAGTGCAATCAGCTTACTCAGCTTATTTATAATGGTAAATTTCCTGTCAATATTGCAATCATTCCACTCAAACTCACGAGATGTGTCAACCTGAAATATCCCCAATAAAATGATTAGTTTTACTCACCGTAATTAACCCACACGTGAGGGGAAATATTATAAGATTTAATAACGTGATTGGTGGATATAAAAGGAATGAGGTTGATTATTTGAGAGAAAAATTTTCCCTTCAATTAGTATAAGATTTAAAACATATAATTGTATCTTATTTTAATAAATAATATACTACTGTAATTATAAATTTATTGATAATTCAATATATAATATTAAATATATAAATGATAAATATATAATGATAGATATATAAATAATTCATTATAAAATAATTAAATAAAACAAACAAGGTTTTTAAAAAAGATATTTTTGACATAAGAGTAAAAATCTTCTGTTTTTTGAGAGATAAAAAAGAAATGGAACAGTAGTCCTAATAATCGTATGTATCAACATGAAGTGGAATTGCCTGGATTTCAATTACTTCCCGTTTGTTACAAAGGAAGGAATGATCCGAAAAATCATGTGATTTAAATACATTATCTATTTCTGACACATTGAAATATTAACAAAATTATATTTTATCCTAATAAAGTATCTCCAGTGATAAATAGCGTAGTTAACAAAGGTACTCTGAACATTTGTTTGTTCCCCTAATACGAAACAGAAACTAACATATTATAGATTCCCATTTTCTATAAATAAATGAAAAGTATAGTCCCTTCGATGAGATGAAATTAAACCCTGGCGATAATATGATTCTTTTCTTTTATGCTTTTGCTGTAGCCATGGTAAAATGGTAAGATTTCTCTTCTTTTAAATTTAAGAACATAAACGGAATATTGATTATATGTAAACATATGTGACCAGATGTAGGCGTAATACGTAAATTTGTGTACGTGTATATTTGGTAAATTACTCTTTTATAATTTTCTCAGTATACTAACATTATTTTCTGTTGAATGTATTTGCTTTCTAAATGCCATTAATATTGTTTTAAAATGATAACTTCCAGTATAATTTTCTACTTTCGCTTTGAACTAGCTTAAAACTGTATCTGTCAAAATTCATGCTTGACCTCTTTCATGTTTACATATTTATGAATATGTGAAGAAAGTTTTGGGTTAGGGTTAGGAAAGTTTTCCACAAACATACACATTGAAACATAGTAGATATGAAAGCTTTGGTTTAATGCCCCATTTAAAGATCATATTCTTGTATATTATTACTTGTATACTTTTCAAGTCTGTACAAGTGTGTGTGCACTTAACGGAAAAGACACCAGGTAGTAGGCATAAACCACTTAAGATTATCTAGTGTCTGTGAGGCGGCATATCATTGATATATAGATATCCATCCCCTGGATCACAAGAGTGAGTCCAAATAATTAAGCTGTTATAAAAGTGTTTTGATTGTCATGATATTTTATTTGAAATACTGAAAAGAAGAAAAACTTTAGAGCATTTATACATGCTTACTATGCATCTACACAAAATCAGAAAATTATGACGAGTCCTTTTATTCTTTTACTTTTTAACTGGAAAAGAAGTATATGATAACTAAACATATTTTCCAATCAATTCATTGATCATTATTCATTTTTAATTTGTGTAATTTATTGATTTAAATGATATTGATTACTTTAACATTGAATGCATGTAAGATTTTGTTTCACATAGACATACAAGTGTACTACGAACAATGATAGTATAATTCGTTAATATCTATTTTCATCCGCTGGAATAAAGAGTTTTTCCTTTTTCTGTGAAAATAACAAGTTATAATTTCCTACCTTACTCACCTCTTTTTGACGTAGGAGTAAGAGAAAATAACAAGCAAATTCAAAGAATTGTGGTCCCCCGCTTTCGGTGTCTTTTTGGGTGAGATGTCATTTTTAATGTCATTTTGTGTCTGATATGAACGCCCTATCATAAGTCATCTATTTAGAAATTATCACTGAACTCCAAGGTCAAGGTCAAAGGGTAATGTTCTTGGTATCCAATGAAAAGTCTTCTCAAAAGGATTACATATGTGAAGTATGAAAGCCCTAGCCCTTACCATTCAAAAGTTATAGTCAAGGTTAAAGTTTTCTCATAAGTACAAAAAATCTCCTTGGTCAAGGTCATAAGGTCAAGGTTGTTGGTATCAAATGAAAGGTCTTGCCACAAAAAATACTTATATGAAATATGAAAGTCCTGGCATCTACTGTTCAAAAGTTGTGACCAAGGTCACAATTTTTGAAAAGTAGGTCAAACTCCAAGGTCAAGGTCCTAGGGGCAAAGGTCTTGGTGTCCATTGAAAGGTCTTCTCACAAGAATTATAAATATATGAAGAATGAAAGCCCTAGCCCTTACCTTTCAAAAGTTATGGTCAAGGTTATAGTTTTTTCATAAGTACAGAAATCTCCAAGGTCAAGGTCAAAAGGTCAAGATTGTTGGTATCCAATAAAAGGCCTTGCTACAAAGAATACGTGTGTGAAATATGAAAGTCATAGTACCTACCTTTCAAAAGTTATGGCCAAAGTAAAAGTTTGAAATATTTGTGTAAAAGTGGGTCAAACTCCAAGGTCAAGGTCAAAAGGTCAAATTTGGTGGTACCCAAAGAAAGGTCTTGTCACAAGGAATACACATATGAAATATGAAAGTCATAGCTCCACTGAATCAAAAGTTATGGGCAAGGTTAAAGTTTTTGTGACGGACGGACAGACTGACGGAGAGACGGACGGACAGACGGACGGACGGACAGACGAATGAGATTTAATGTCCCCTCGCTTTCGCGAAAGCGGGGGACAAAAAATAATTTAAAGTTATGTGTTGAATGAAAATTTGATTTGGGCGAAGAGTGTCCCCCCCCCCCGGGGGGTGGGTAGTGGTTGGATGGGGGTTAAGGTTAGCAACTTCCATTAAAAAAAATGTACCTTTCCTGAAGCATGGGTTTATGCTTGATATTCTTAATAATGTACATGTATGAACGTTCCATCTACTTCCAACAGTCAGCCAGATTTGAGTGCTGTACGGGTGTACTGGCATATTCCCTGAAATATATGTAGCACGACATTTCATTGCTTGTTTTTCTTTTACAGAATAAGAAAAAGGACAAGCCAGTAAAGTTTTCCTTCAGGAAAAGCAAAAAGGTCTGATTATGAATAATATCAAGTACTCTGTTTGTTGCAATTTTCCATTGTGTGTCATTAAAATTACTTTTCTAATTTTGTAAGTGTCAATTTAATACATCCTTTTCACACAGAATAAAAACAAGGACATAGAAGCCCCAGAAGAAACAAAACAACTTACAGAACACAAGACAAATAATGAAGAAAACAACGTAAGTGAAATTAATCATGAATTCTTCAAATTTTGTCAAGATTAGGGAAGGGCAATTGAGCGACAATAAATTATATGTATCCTATTTCAAACTTTGTGTCATTTTTATGAATGTATAAGCCTTCAGGGACAAACTACAGACTATAGAGGTATCTATCGACAGGTTATCACACAGGTACCAAGTAAAGTAGTGAATGTGAGAAATGAAAGATCAGCAGAGATTCAGGAGCGGATCAACGAGAGGCCGGTAGATGTCGGTCCAGTTCTGAGGAGTGTGGTCCAAAAGACGCCGAGTCAGGTGAGAGAGAGAGAGAGAGAGAGAGAGAGAGTATAATTAAAATAGATATACGGATGAGTGACATGTAATGGTTTACAAATATTACAGCCACAGGGATGATTTTGTCCCCCGCTTTCGCGAAAGCGAGGGGACATTAAATCTCATTCTGTCCGTCCGTCACAAAAAACTTTAACCTTGCCCATAACTTTTGATTTAGTGGAGCTATGGTTTTCATATTTCATATATGTATTCCTTGTGATAAGACCTTTCTTTGGGTACCACCAAATTTGACCTTTTGACCTTGACCTTGGAGTTTTACCAACTTTTACTAAAAAATTCCAAACTTTTACTTTGGCCATAACTTTTGAATGATAGGTACTAGGACTTTCATATTTCACGTACTTATTCTTTGTGACAAGACCTTTCATTGGATACCAACAACTTTGACCTTTTGACCTTGACCTCGGAAATTTACGTACTTATGAAAAAACTATAACCCTGACCATAATTTTTGAACGGTAAGGGCTATGGCTTTTATACTTCACATATGTTATACTTGTAAGAAGACCTTTCATTGGATACCAAGAACTTGGACCTTTTGACCTTGACCTTGGAGTTTTAACTACTTTTTAAAAATTATAACCTTGGTCACAACTTTTGAACAGTAGATACAAGGACTTTTATATTTCACATATGTATTTTTTGTGACAAGACCTTCCATTGGATACCAACAACTTTGACCTTTTGACCTTGGAGATTTACGTACTTCTGAAAAAACTTTAACCTTGACCATAACTTTTAAACGGTAAGGGCTAGGGCTTTCGTACTTCACATATGTAATCCTTTTGAAAAGACCTTTTATTGCATACCAAGAATTTTGACCCTTTGACCTTGACCTTGGAGTTTTAACTACTTTTTAAAAACTTTAACCTTGGTCACAACTTTTAAACGGTAGAAACTAGGACTTTCATATTTTAAATATATGTATTCTTTGTGGCAAGACCTTTCATGGGATACCAAAAACTTTTACCAATTGACCTTGACCCTAAAAAATGATATCTTGCCCACAAAGACACCGAAAGCGGGGGACCACAATTCTTTGAATTTGCTTGTTTAATTTATGTCCAAAATATATAAATTCTTGTACTTACATCATAGAAAAAATCAATGTTTTAATTTTTCTCACGCTTTCCTTTAAAATCAAGCCATTGCCGAACGTAAAGGATTTTTTTTTATTTTACCACGTGATCCATACAAAACTACTACCGTTTCTTTAATTATATTTTCTTTATCATTTTATCTCTCAGTTTGGCTAAATTACGGTCATTGCATCAAGTATTTGAGTATAAAACCTTATATTATGTCTTTCTTTATAGAATACTAAAAAAAACCAATTGACATGACATTTAAAAAAAAACGGCCCGACATAAGTAGGGATTGCTATGTAGAAAAAGGAGCTCATCAACAAAAAGAGAATTTTTTTGGCTTAATCATCTACTATTTGAATCCACGTTCAGATTGGTAACCTAATGAATGTATGTGGCATATTTTTGCAGTATTAATTGTATCAAAAAGTGTAATGAAATATGGAATTAGGAACAGTTATCATTCAAAAAAGCCCAATTAAAAAAGATTTAAGCAAAGCCAACACGGACATCTTATTACCTTGCTGGGACTTATCTAATGAATACATAGGAAACGATCATTACAATGGGTAAGGCGCAGGTGTGACCGACCGGTCGACAGGAAATGTTGTCTCGTTTACCCCAGACTCTCGCTCTCGAGACTTTGCCCGAGCGAGAGTCTGGTCTGATTCCTATTTAATTTTTGTAATTTCAAGTCGAGGCTTACCGAGAAATCGGTATGGATTTTCATTGGCTGATACATTCTTTTCGAATGCTAAGATCTGTATTCTTTAAAAAGTCAGAGGCTGCGCCTTTACTTTTATCTGGTTTTATAATAAAATACCTCTGTCTGCTTTACAAGGAACAAAAAACGCACATATCTTTGTTTAAAAAGTAAATTCTCTCATGTATTTTCATGGGAGTCGCCATCTTGTTAGCCGGTTTAGCGACCTCTACTGGTTACAAAAATTAAATAGGAATCAGACCAGACTCTCGCTCGGGCAAAGTCTCGAGAGCGAGAGTCTGGGGTAAACGAGACTACAGGAAATGCTGGTACCTAAAAAGAAACAGACGGAATATCCCGTTATTAGATTTAGTATGAAAACGAAGTCCTAAAATAGATAAATACTTTTTAATATCATGCACCCCATTCATACGACGAAAATTTACTTATGTGTGCAAATTTACATATAAGTAAATCTACACACGTAAGTAAAAGTTAATTTGCTATGAGTTCAGATGAGATTTATGTACCGTAAGTAAATCATTCATACGACGAAAATTTACTTATGTGTGCAAATTTACATATAAGTAAATCTACACACGTAAGTAAAAGTTAATTTACTATGAGTTCAGACGTGTTTTATGTACCGTAAGTAAATCATTATATTTTCATATAAACTATAAGGAAATGGACAGATTCAGAATTGTGATTTTTTTATAGAGAGGGTATTTCCTTACTGTTTGGGTATAAGACAACTTAATTAAATCTTCCTCAAAGAAACTAGGGGGGGGGGGGGTCCGTTCCACTGATTTCTTGGTACAACTTAATTAATGACTTTAATGAGAAAGAATGGTATAAGAATTTACACACAAAGAAGGAAAACTTATTAAAATTATCAATACGAGCTGCAAGATTGAAATAGGAAAATTTTGTTGCAAATTTGTAATTAACTATTTCAATGATAGAAATAAATGAACATTTATAAACTACAATTGTTCTCATTTGCGATGGAAGAACTTTTTTTATAAGCTTTATTTGAAGCAAAATTACATTGTATTATTGTTGTCCTGTGCATCATTGATTTCTTATATAATGCTATATATTCGATTTTACAGAAACATTTCTTCTGAAACAATTTAAAAATTTTATTTTGGTTTAATCATAAGGGTTTAGATTATATACTAATTAATCATAATAACACATTTTAATAGCAAAATAATTCTCTCAAAAATACAGCTCATATTGCTTTATTGTTGGAAAATGTTTTGCCATCCCTCCCCAAGATTGTAGAAGAGATCAGGTGACAAGGATGTTACTTACGAATGCTTATTTTCACTAGCTTATTGAAATTCCTGTAACATTAAATAATATGTGAGTAGCTTGCCTGAATTAAAAATAGAGAAAGGTAGAAGAACGTCATCAAGAGCTAAACGCTAATGGGGCCCGAACAATTGATGGAATGCATGTTCCTATTATAGCACCGGAGCTTCCCAAGAAGAGAACTTGAATAGTAAGGACACTACTTATTGATCCTACAGGGCGCCTGTTTGCGACCACAGCTTTATCTTTAGAAACATAAACATAGGTTTGCCAGGAAAGGTGCAAGATGCCCTCGTTTTTGCAAATTTGAAAATTTATCTCGGAGGGGATAATGGCTCCTTTTAATAGTCTTGCCTTCTAGCCACCAAGTCGCCCTCGTGGCGCAGTGGTAAGAACGTTTGCTCTAGAGTCACGATGTAAGGAGTTGATCCTTACATCGTGGGTTCGAATCCCATTGTTGGACGTGGAGACCGGTCCTTCGGATGAGACCATATATAAATCGAGGTCCCATGTCGCAGTATATAGGTGCTGGCATGAAAAAGATCCCACCCCTGCTCAATGGCCCTAAGTGCCGAGTAGAGGACAAAATGTGCAGCTCTCCACCGGCAAGTGATGAGTGAAAAATTCTCGAGAGGGGCGTTAAACAATATACAATCAATCAATCAATCAATCTAGCCACCATGTTTCCGGACTGATATTTTACACGCCAATGCATACACAACCGAAAGAAACAACACTTTATATGGAAATTTTTAAAATAAAGAAAACAAAATGCATACATAAGTAAATTTGCTGCGTGTTTATACGACACAATTTACACACATGAACTAATAATCTGCTACAAAGGGTATGCAAAAGTTAATTTGCACCTAGTCCTGACCAGGTGTAAATTTACTCAACTGTGCAGAATATGCATATGAGTAAATCAGTTCATACGACAAAAATTGCATATGTGAGTAAATTTACTCACGTGTAAAATATACTGAGGTATGCAAATCATGTCGTATGAATGGGGTATTAAACATCATTATGATATCATATCATAGACAGTTGTTTTTCAGTAAAAGTGGAACTCGTGAATTCGCGTGGTTGATTGCTAAATCACTCTGTGTAAATATTCTGATTGTACACACAAATACTCCGGAGTTGATACTAGACAAATGCTTAAGTTTCCTTGTAGTTTTCAAAGAGCGATTCTGTTATTTCGAGTTCAGTAAGATAATCAACATAGAAATGATAATTATTATCATCTGATAAAAAGTCTTCTTATTGTCAAATTGAAAAACACAGTTAGAGACTTGGAATAAATTTTGCTACTAGTATATAAAATACAAAAACCCCGTGTATGTTTATAATCGTGACAGCTAATCTTAACGATTTCCAACATACTGTGGGAAGAAAAGGTTTCCGAAGATAACATAGTTAAGGATAGTAAAAACTCTAGCATTTTTAAAATCATTTATCTAGGAGTACTTGTTTTAAGTATCAGACCCCTTTCAATAAAATAAATTTGCAAACGACCAATAAGAGGGTGTACATACATGTATTTACATTTTCGACTTTTAACGAAGAAACAGTTGATGTCAAAAAGCGTTGTCTTTTACGGGTACCTGTAAAGTGCGAAACGAAATAGAAACGAAACGAAACGAAATCTGCCGAAACGAAACGAAATCTACCGAAACGAAACCTACCGAAACGAAACGAAATCAAGACGAAACGAAACGAAATCAAAACGAAACCTGCCGAAACGAAACGAAACAAAACTTTCAGAATGATTATGTTGTCTATTTTTACTTCATATGAAATTTATATAGTTCAAGCACCACAGGCTTCGCTTCAAGCTCATACATAGGCGTGCGCGTCGGAAGGATATTAAAAGGGGGGTGGTTAACCAACAAAAAGGTTAATGCCTATATAATATATATCTTTGCAATATATTGCCCCCGCTTCCAACGCCTATGTCATATTTTATTAATATCTTACTGAATAATTTACCTACTTAAAATTGACATCGCTTTGAGAGACTTTTTTCTTGTCAGTTAAATCGTTTTCGACGTCTCTTATGGAGCCTCTTTTTTGCAAACCACTCATTTCTTCCTCGAAAATTACCTCGATAAAATAGGACAGTCACTGTATGTACGTAGAAAGGATACACAAGATTCCGGTTGTAGTTACATGTATAACTGAACAATAAGATCAGACACCTCGGAATGGATTACTAAATACTCTAAGTCGCTGGTTTATCCTATGTTTTAAGACATTCGCAATACAACTCTTCAGTGACTTTATTTCGACCCGTACATAAACGAGCCTTTACATGCAACAACATCAATTTTGATTGATATGTTGTATCTAGATAAATAAGGACTGAAAATAAGAGTAAGATATAAAAATTAGAAAATACTGCACATATTGAAATTATACATACATACTATGATAGTACGCTCGTGCATATTTGCAGCTGGTAAACATGTAAATACGTCATTAGACTGAGAAGGGAGCATAATTTATCAATAATTAAAATTTTATATTAACAAGTGCTTGAACTATATATATAAATTTTATTTGAAGTAAAAAAAAAGTCCACATGCAGTTACACATATGTACCTTGATTTGAAAAAAACCCCCAAACATTTTGATAGTTTCGTTTCGTTTCGTTTCGGCAGGTTTCGTTTCGTTTCGTCGTGATTTCGTTTCGTTTCGGTAGGTTTCGTTTCGTTTCGGTAGATTTCGTTTCGTTTCGGCAGATTTCGTTTCGTTTCGTTTCAGTTCGTTTCGTTTCGTTTCGTTTCTATTTCGTTTCGCACTTTACAGGTACCCGTCTTTTACATGTATTTGTTTTCGGGAATGGTTGTACGAAACGTAGAAAAACCATACGTTCTGATGCTTCTGACATGGATAAAAATTGCTATATCAAAGTCTTTAATACCGGTGGTTCCTTCGAAATCTAAGCATCCACAACATCAAAAAAATGTTCTTCTTTGACCAATCCATCTAAATTATATACATCAGAGAATCTGTTTGACATTTCTTCCATATTTTGTTTGTAATAGAAAAAATAGATTGCCATACTTAGTTTTGGTTCTTAATACTTCTTTTGTTCTTTTGTTGCATTTTACACACATTTACAAGAAGTTGATCATGTTGATAAAGTTTACATATGAGAAAGCAAAAAAAAAGGTGTGTAAATCTGATATTTTTCATAACCTACCTACTTATAAAATTGAAAATATGGTTCTAAGTACATCGAACAAATAAGATGAAGGACGACTCAAAAATTTAATAAATAACACAACATTTCTACTTGATAATTTGTATGTAATATATGTATAAAACGAATGATAATCAAGTTCAAAAGTTCATTAAACAAACCAAATCAGAAGCAGAGATAACTAATACGGACCTCTAAAATATCAGAGGAGGATTCAGCTGCCATGGAGGATTGAGCCGACCGGTCACACCCGCCCTAGGCTCCTTGGCATAATAACGACGAAAATTCAGTGTGTATATAATTGCCTAACAATTAGTATGAAAAACGTCAGTCAGCGTTTGTATTAATTGTATTTTTACATTTCGTATGGCCCATTCGCTTCTCTCTTGATAACAAACGGAAAACTGCAGTTGCTGCATCCTGTAATTCAGTTTAATTTGTTTATACTGATGTTTAACATTGCAGATGAAATACATGTAACACTTATACGTGCAGGAGACTCAATTGCTGATTCTTGATTAACAGAGGAAATCTAAAATACATGGTTTAAATGTATCATCAAATCCTTCTTTATGTTTAAAATCAAAACACCTGCTGAGTGTGTGGTTCTTAGAGAGTAACACTTTGACCATAGATTACAAAAAAGAAAGAAGCTAAAATTTTAAGCAAAATGCAATATTTTATAGAAGTGATGATATTTAAAAGCTGAATTTAGAAAATTTGAAATCACAAAATTTTACCAAAACCAAAAGTTTTCAAGCGTTCTGTCGACTTTTCAAACCAGTCTACATGTATTTATAATTTGGTATTTTGTTTTCATGAAAGTCTACATAAAAATATTTAAAGCATTTTAGCATTTTAAGATGTATCTTTATGTGAGCACTAAATTTTTATTTCCAAGAACTGTAACTATTTCTTATTTTCCGAAGACTGATTGAAGATTGATATTGAGTGTATGTTGTTTAACGTCCCTCTAGAGAATTTTCACTCATATTGAGACGCCACCACTTGCCGGTGGAGAATAACAAAGTTTGTCCTATACTCGACACTCAGGGCCATTGAACAGTGTGGGATCTTTTTCGTACCAGCACCTATTGCGATTTGGGAACTCGGTTTACACGGTTTTATCCGAAAGACCTGTCTGCACGTCCCACAGTGGGATTCGAGCCCGCGAAGTAAGGATTAACTCCTTATTTCGCGAATCTAAGCAGACGCTCTCACTACTGCGCCACGTGTGTTGTTTTTTTCCCGAAGAATGGTAAAACAATTCATCGCTAAGTTTGTTATACCATGATTTCTATATCATAAAAGACCGCAGTTTATGGAGAATTAACTGTATTCAACCTTTGACATGTTGCATTTTACTCGCATTTTGACAATTTCATAACCCTTAATAGGTTTACACCACCTATTCTTCATGAATTAATATACTAATTCCAATTTATTTCTGTTCTATCATTTTTTTAGAATGGAGATTCCCCGAAAACATTGGAAGGTGTAGAACCAAAAGGACCAAAGAGGGTTCATAGTTATTCCAGGGAGTCGCCAGAACAAAGCACATCCCAGATGTTGGTCTGTTAATCTTTCAAATAAACTTAAAAATTGGCTTATTTGAAAAATATTTTGACAGGGACACTTTTACTCAAGAATTTTCTGTTCTTGTCGTCGTATGTTGTCAATAATGTGAGGCTGTCTTTTATGAACGTTTGAAACTTTTCAGCATCTTCTGTAATGAACGAATTTTAATACATATACTATGTAGGATTCATGGTTGAGGGAGAAAAAAAAATGTAAAAATCATAATCTCTGATTCTCTGGGACACTAGAGTGTGGCCAAAAATAATTTAATGTACAATCTTTTCTCTTGAATCAGTCGAACAACTCTTAGCATGATAATGATAAATCAATCAACCTGTAAAGCTTGGAAATGCGAGATCTTTATATACATCGATACGACATTCTGATTTAAGGACCAGACCCAAGGGAGGGGCATAGCTGAAATGTAGAAAAAATCTCTATATTTTCTTCCTTACTCTTGAAAAGTTCCTTGCATAATTAGTCAACTACAAAATAATTAAATTAGTCATCTTCTTGTGTTCAGGGAATGCGCACCAGAGTTAAATGAAGGGTTTTTTTTAGTTATGAGGTTTATTGAAAATACATTATATCTGCTTTACTTTAGCTGCTTAGGATGTGATATAGACGTTTTATTACCTTTGTTGATTTAACATTTCTTTTTATCTGTTTTAGCCTATGGAGGAAAGAAGGAAATTAAAACAGTTTGCCTCCTTTCGAAGTCCTAGCGCAGTAAATATATTTTTCTCAAAATAGAACTGCTAATATGAATCTTACCACTTGCTGAGCTGATGTTTACTTTAATTATTTAAATTTATAAATTTCACATAATTCGATAAATTCATTCGAAGTATCATTAATACTAGATTGCAGATCTTTCCATAATTACAATTTTCTTTTCAGAATAAAGATACTGTGTCTTATGAAAATGAAGAAACCACTTCATCAGAGGTAATTCATTTGGGTACCTGTAAAGTGCGAAACGAAATAGAAACGAAACGAAACGAACTGAAACGAAACGAAATCTGCCGAAACGAAACGAAATCTACCGAAACGAAACGAAACCTACCAAAACGAAACGAAATCAAGACGAAACGAAACGAAATCAAAACGAAACCTGCCGAAACGAAACGAAACAAAATTTTTAGAATGATTATATTGTCTATTTTTACTTCATATGAAATTTATTTAGTTCAAGCACCACAGGCTTCGCTTCAAGCCCATACTTAGGCGTACGCGTCGGGAGGATATTAAAAGGAGGTGGGGGTTAACCAACAAAAAGGTTAATGCCTATATAATATATATATCTTTGCAAAAAAAGAAAACTTTGTGGGGGGGGGGGGGGGGGGGGTATCTTAATGAATAATTTACCAACTTAAAAATGACATCGTTTGCTTTGAGAGACTTTTTTCTTGTCAGTTAAATCGTTTTCGACGTCTCTTATGGAGCCTCTTTATTGCAAACCACTCATTTCTTCCTCGAAAATTACCTCGATAAAATAGGACAGTCACTGTATGTACGTAGAAAGGATACACAAGATTCCGGTTGTAGTTACATGTATAACTGAACAATAAAATCAGACACCTCGGAATAGATTACTAAATACTCTAAGTAGCTGGTTTATCCTATGTTTGAGACATTCGCAATACAACAGTACAGAGACTTTATTTCGACCCGTACATAAACGAGCCTTTACATGTAACAACATCAATTTTGATAGATACATTGTATCTAGATAAATAAGGACTGAAAATAAGAGTAAGATATAAAAATTAGAAAATGCTGCACATATTGAAATTATACATGCATAGTGCGCTCGTGCATATTTGCAGCTGGTAAACATGTAAATACATAATTAGACTGAGAAGGGAGCATAATTTATCAATAATTAAAATTTTATATTAACAAGTGCTTGAACTATATATATAAATTAATTTTATTTGAAGTAAAAAAAAAGTCCACATGTAGTTACACATATATAATTACATGTATATACGTGTACCTTGATTTGAAAAAAAAAACCCTACCATTTTGATAGATTGGTTTCGTTTCGTTTCGTTTCGCCAGGTTTCGTTTCGTTTCGTCGTGATTTCGTTTCGTTTCGGTAGGTTTCGTTTCGTTTCGGTAGATTTCGTTTCGTTTCGGCAGATTTCGTTTCGTTTCAGTTCGTTTCGTTTCGTTTCTATTTCGTTTCGCACTTTACAAGTACCCAATTCATTTTACATCCGATTGATACTCTATTGGTCATCCTTTATTGTCCCCCGCTTTCGCGAAAGCGAGGGGACATTAAATCTCATTCGTCTGTCCGTCAGTCTGTCAGTCTGTCCGTCTGTCAGTCCGTCACAAAAACTTTAACCTTGTCCATAACTTTTGATTTAGCTAAGCTCATATTTCACAAGTGTATTCCTTGTGACAAGACCTTTCTTTGGGTACCATCAAATTTGACCTTTTGACCTTGACCTTGGAGTTTGACCCACTTTTACACAAAAAATCCTAACTTTTACTTTGGCCATATCTTTTGAATGGTAGAAACTAGGACTTTCATATTTCACATATATATTTTTTGTGGCAAGACCTTTCATTGGATTCCAACAACTTTGACCTTTTGACCTTGGCCATGGAGATTTCCGTACTTATAAAAAACTTAAACATTGACCATAACTTTTGAAAGGTTGGGGCTAGAGCTTTCATACTTCACATATGTAATCCTTGTAAAAAGACCTTTCATTAGATACCATGAACTTTGACCCTTTGACCTTGACCTTTGAGTAAGACTTTTTTCAAGAACTTTGACCTTGGTCACAACTTTTGAACTGCCGATGCTAGGACTTTCATTTTTCACATATGTATTCTTTATGGCAAGACCTTTCTGTGGATACCAACAATTTTGAAATATTGACCTTGACCTTAAAGTTTGACCCCTTTTACACAAAAATTCCAAATTTTTACTGTGGCCATAACTTTTGAATGGTAGATACTAGGACTTTCATATTTCATATATATATTTTTTGTGAATAGACCTTTCATTGGATACCAACAACCTTGACCTTTTGACCTTGGAAATTTTTCGTACATATAAAAACTTTAACCATGGCCATAACTTTTGAATGGTAAGGGCTAGGCTTTTCATACTTTACATACGTAATCTTTTTGAGAAGACCTTTCATTGAATACCAAAAACGTTTAACCTTTGACCTTGACCTTGGAATTCAGTGATGATTTCAAAATAAATGAAATATGATAGGATGTTCATATTACGCACAATGTGTCATAAAAAATGACATCTCACCCAAAAGGACACCGAAAGCGGGGGACCACAATTCCTTGAATTTGCTTGTCTAAATATCAAACATATTGCAAATTGAATAATACAGTCCTCTGTAGGATGTAACAAACAGTAATCTGTTTCAAAAGTCAATGGACACAATACAATCGTGAAGAGACCCATGAATCCATGTCCACCACGAAATGTAAAGTGTTACAAACATAACTACAGAGTATACTCAACAATTCTTCATTCATGAAATCAACTCTTCACGAACCAAGAGTTTTTTCCTCAAACCACAAAAATTTGGGATTTTACAGTACAATCTAGTGATAGGTTACGTCTTCTAATAACAAATAAGGACTAGAGCAAAATGGACCTCTAGAAACATTACAGAGGTGGGATCAAATATCATGGAGGAGACAGATACACCTGCCGACCTTCACCCGCTGTTTGCCCCATGAAATGATCCGGGAAACGAAAATAAAAACAAGAACTCAGGAACAAATAATACTTGTTAATTTTCGGTCACATATAATTCTTCTTGCACATATTCTAAATGTATTCCTTGTGGATAAATCATAGAACGTGCATTTTATTTTTTTAAAAATCTTACCCACTGTTTTATATGATAAAAAGTCTTATTCTGTCCACAAGAACCAATGAATTCAATTTATGTGCAAAAGTCTAACAAATAAATGAGAGTAAACATTATGCGAAATTATGGTATAACAATAAATATGAATAATCATCATGTAGTAATAAAGTCATACTTCTACTTAGCTATGAATGTATTCAAAACCATCTTTAAAAAGAGTTAAAAAGCATCATTTCAAGTTCTATGGTCGATACAATGATCTTGTCAGAAAAAACAATAAATCATTAAGTCAAATGTGACAGACTATTTTTATACTAATTGCTAGGCTAATATTTTCATTTTTACATGTCTACAGATAATTCTTTTTCGTGTCAATGACAAGGAGCACACGGCGGATGTGACAGTTGACAGGGGTGCTCTCTCCTCCATAGCATCCCACCCAGCCTTGGAGATTTCTGTTTGCTCTGCTTTGAGCTTGATTAATTTTTGTTTTGTACATTTGTCAGCAGACAATATTCGATATTTTTACCCATTTCATTCAAAATGAAAATTTCAGATGTCTGCAGCAAAATCAGTGTTATCCCTTATTTCTATGTTTAATTGCATTTTTTTTTCTAATTACAGAAGAAAAAGAAAAATCATTCTATACTTGGATCCATTCGAGGAAAAAAATCGGTAAATAGATAAAAATTATAAACAGAGTATTCTCAGGTAATTAGTTAAAATATGAAACAAACTTGAAAGATGATAAAGAGAAATTTGAAATAGAACTAGAGTTAACATTTCTTATAATGTTTCTTACGATTTAATCCTTGTGCCTTTGTACATTATTTACAGTGATAACAAAAGTATAGTTCATTGCATATTTTGTTAAAGAAAAAAGCCAAGCGTAGTCTAACGGATGTATTTGAAGACGAAGCAAAGAAGTTCAACTCTGAGAATGAGAAAGTGGTAAATTCATATTTGTTATATCTCGGCACACATTACTTAGAATTATATGATGTATTTACACATGTATCTCCATGTTGCATGATTGGTTTGAGCTATTTAATCATTGGCAAACACTTTCAAATATATGTCTCAAATCATATTGATATATTACTCAGGCACTTTATGATCCATTTATATGTGTATCCATACGTAGAAAAGAAATAATATCCCTATTGTAAACACTGTAGACATGAAACACGTTTATATTATTTTTATTTGTTATACACAGATCTATAAATATATACAAAAAGACCATTTTTATTTCTTTTGATATGCTTAATATTGAAAAAATTACAGCTGTTACAAGTGTTTAAATCTAGGGAAAATAAAAAAAGATGGAAGCATGATTTAGATTACATTGCAGCCAGATTTTGTATTATGTAACTTGCAAAACACTTAATTTTTTAGTTTCTGAAGTTACATGTACAATTATGCATTAAAAATAAAAATGTACATGTATTTTAATTGAACGATCAGCGACATAATATATGCTGCTAAATATACAGAGGGGGTTGATTTTGGTCACATTTAATCACGTGAATTGATTACTAACAGTCACCAGATGACGATGATTCAGAAGAGGAGGAAGCAGATGATTGGGACAATGATCCAAATAATCCTTTTTCATCGTTTTTTCAACCAAAGGAAGTTCATGTAGCACAACCAGTATGTTTTATAATCAGAATATTACACTGTTATACTGTCATTTGTCTTAATCTTCATGTTTGTTATTTACTAACATTTGATAGATAAATAAATGTATCGTTTTCATGATATGCCTTGTCAAGATCATTAAATATTTTCCATTCCCTATCCTAATATTTATCGTTTGCAGCTAACTGCAAAGTTTCATGTTACGTCACTATCTAGTTGACAGCTGCACTCAAGGTAAATTGTACACGCCTCCTAACCGCAAGTTTTACGACTGGAACTTTCTTCTTATCCCTGATTGGTTGCTCGTGCAACAGACTATTTCCGTGTCAATGTTGATAATTTGAGTTGACCAATCACGTGAATTGTTTACTCTGGAAGCACCTGACGAAAAATATCGTGACGTAACGTGAAACTTTACCGTTAGCTGCAAACAATGATAATATGTAACTGAAACACATCTACCAAACACATGAATTATAGTAGACATACTTTATCACCGAATAGGACTAGCATTTCCTTTGGTTGACTATTGACCCGTTTCGGTAATTTTGTCTGGCATTTTTATGTTTATATGACACATTTAAATGATATTTGCAGTTGGTAAATTAAGACACATGTTGCGAACGAAATATGAAAAAAAATGGATATCGTCATTTTTGTGTATTATCGAACGAGATACTCGATAAAGATCGTAAATTTAAAACACATTTTCAACAAATTTGGGCGACATCAACGTATCCGATTTTGCAATACTTCAGACGATGTTATTTTAATGATATAAAACAGCAACTTTGTTTTCATAGCCTGTGAAAGAAGTTCAGCAGATACCTGTTGCAGACGTTCATTTCTCTCTTGAAAGAGAAAATTCAAAAGAATCTGATAGAATGGAAGTATCGGAAGACAGTACCAGCAAAGGGGTAAATTCCCACATTTTATCAACATTTGAGAAAATCCTGACTCTTCTTCAAATAAAACTAAATTAAAAGAAATGCTTTAGTCTTTTAACATCCATTGGATAAACTCATTTGTATTTAGCCTAAGAAAAAGAAGAAGAAAATGAAAATACCATCTTTCCGGAAAAGGAAGAAAGTAAGCTGAAAGACATTAGAGTTGAGATTTAAAATGTTTAGTGCACCATTTAATAGTCAACATTAAAAGAGTTTTTAAACAACACTTAAAGCATATACATGTAAGTCAACACGTGTACATGCCTATCAAAATATTGAAACTATGTTAGCCAAAATCACGACTATAAATGAAAACCTACTTTTTCCAAAATATGTTTTCAAAGTAATTAAAGCAAATTTAATTACTTTAACTATATATCCATGCCTCTGTAAAAAAAATATTATTTTGTGATACAGGAAGACGATAAATCGGAAGTTCATCCAACTTCGGTAAGAGTATGATGCAGGTCATTTAATGTAATGAAAACTAAGTGAAAAAATATTCATTTGAAAGAAAGATATGTTTTTTTTACTATTATGATAATTCTATTGTCCTTAAAGGTTGCTCAACCATCCTCTCCTCAGAGCCCGGCATCACCTCTGGTCAGTTCCCCAAAACAAACGATGGAGCAAACTACGGTAATTGTTACATCTTCATCGTTTTATGGGGCCACACATACACTTTAAATGTACATATAGGGGAACATAGCCGGTAACTTCACATTGGAATGTTACAGTAGTTAAAGAACAATTTATGCATCAATTGTCTTCCATATTTAGGACATTCAGTTACACATTATATTATATAAAAAGATGCGTCAAATTTCCATTTTGCATTATAACCAATTTTACAATATTCTAGTATTATTGTCGTTGTGCTTGTTGCATGACTCACATGGATTCACTTATTATTCTGTTGCATTTTTATATGAACGTAAAAACCATGTATAGCTTCATGTTCTGCTTTTTGACTATGTTTGCATGATCATCATTGTGTAGACAATGCCGGATGTAGCAATCAGACAGCATCATGTACCGGCCCAGGAACACCCACGTGTTCATAGCTACTCTTACGAATCTCCGGACCACTTTATAGATACTGCGAATTCGGAACATTTACTGGTAACAACATCTCTGATGTATTCAATGTATATTTGATCCAGGAAATATATCTTATAGCCTTAATAAATTAACTGATAAACTTTTATATCCTATTAAATAATATATACTTACATTTTAAGATTTATTTTCAAATCTGCTGGATCAAAAATTTTGAAATGATGTTATTAAAAATCTCTTAATCTGAAAACTATATACCTCTTAAGATACTTATTATTTTAACAAGCTTGATCCTTGCAATACTTTACTAATCTGTCATGACTTGAGCTCAATACAGCTTTTTTGAGAATGGATAAAACTTGCACTTGTTAGTTTATAAATGTGCTAAGAATCAACAAAAACACAGTTTTGGTACAAAAAGCACGTATGAAGCAACTCTTATAAGAAACAAGCTTAAATTTTAAAAACTTAATTTTATTTCATTTTTAATTTTTTTAGTCAAGGGAAGAAAGAAATAGATCCAAACAGTTTGCCTCCATGAGATTACCCAGAAATGTAGGTTTAGTTAATGTCTATCTCACCAATGCTTTGAAAATTCCATTCAAATGTGATTATCATATATGTTTT
>PRKT01000193.1:150401-184032 GCA_003671525.1 Saccostrea glomerata
CCCCCGGGGGAAGGGTGGGGCCACAATGGGGAATCAAAGTTTTACATAGAAATATATTGGACAAATCTTGGAAAATCTTCTTCTCAAGAACCACTGGGCCAGAAAAGTTGAAACTTATGTGGAAGCATTCTTGGGTAGTGTAGATACTAAATTGTTCAAATCATGACCCCTGGGGAAAGAGCGGGGCCACAATGGGGAATCAAAGTTTTACATAGAAATATATAGGAAAAATCTTTGAAAAATCTTCTTCTCAAGAACCACTGGGCCAGAAAAGCTGAAACTTATGTGGAAGCATCCTGGTATAGTGTAGATTCTAAATTAAATCATGACCCCCGGGGAAGGGTGGGGCCACAATTGGTAATCAAAGTTTTCCATAGAAATATATTGGAAAAATCTTTGAAAATCTTCTTCTCAAGAACCACCGGGCCAGAAAAGTTGAAACTTATGTGGAAGCATTTTTGGGTAATGTAGATTTTGAATTGTCCAAATCATGACCCCCAGGGGAAGGGTGGAGCCACAATGGGGGGATCAAAGTTTTACATAAAAATATATAGGAAAAATCTTTGAAAATTTTCTTCTCAAGAAACACTCGGCCAGAAAAGCTGAAACTTATTTGCACATGGAAGGATCCTGGGGTAGTTGATTTCAAAATGTCTTAATTATGATCAGTGGGGTAGGGTGGGGATACATAATGTAGTACAAGGGGGAAATCTGGTAAAGAACAGAATAGTCAAAGCTTCTCAGGTGAGCGATGTGGCCCATGGGCCTCTTGTTAAATGCCTGTTTTTCAGATACTGAGGTCGAATTTTCTCTAACTTGGCGTAGTGTAGTAACCCTTGGACTTACGGTCAAGGAACTGTCATTCATGCTTTTGAAACACATGAGCCCGAAAAGTCGTTATGTAGTGTATATTTGCATCTATAGCTCTCCCTTTTCTTTATTTTGAAAATTTCCAACATTAGCAATGAAAATGCGTGCTTTCAGTTACTTTGAGGAAATACAGGCATCACATCCGGAAGAGAGAGAAGGATATTTTTTCCGGACTTTTAGTACAAGACTTATAATTAACAGGTACAAAACCTTGAAAACCCAAAATATTGTCAATAATTTTATTAAAAATGCTATTTTTTGATTTCTGTTCAGGGAGCTAAAAATCAACTTCCGGTAATGGACTGAAAATCATTCAACCGTTAAATAACTGATTTGGCAAAGTAAAAGATGTCCTAACTTTTTTGGAACATAGTTATATCCCGTATATAATTTTCACCCCTAAAATAAGGGTGTTGCGTTTCTATTGACGGTGAGTATACATGTACATGTACATGTACATGTACATTACCCTTACTTCACTATACTGTATCAAAAAGCGGGGGGAGGAGCAACCAGCCTTTCAATGAAAATTTTAAATAATGATATAGCTACGTGCCTGTTTTGGTAATATGCACATCTATACATTGTGTCCTAATTAACTACAAAGTTTCATGAAATTCTATGCAGCTGTTTAATAATAATTATGCTTAAAAAAATAATAAAAAAGGACTGACAGACTAACTGACGGGTCAACGACATTATACCAATCGCAACTTGTTATAAAAAGTAATTTAAAATTTCTCTCTACATTTAAACACTATTTCTAGACGATATCCTAAATAGCCATTAACTCTTATTAATACCATTTTAAGCCCGAAATTGATAAGGCTTTTGAAAATAAGCAAGGTCACAAATACAGGTCAAAATCAATATATTATATTGCATAAAATTTTTATCCTTCCAAGTCTATAATTTATGAATTGTAACAAATTAAAGCAACAGTTTTACAGATAAACATAAAATAAAATATAGAAAACCCCAAGTTCGAATCTGGATCAGGTGATAAACTTCCTTGATTTTTATACACAGATTGGTTAAAAAATGTGTTTAGAATTAGGGATAGACCAATACTGGAAATATTAAAAATTCTTCCCAAAAGTGCGTTCAAATTTTGCGCTGTAGATTGCACATAATTTGCATTTAATATATGATACAAAAACATAAGGCTACAGTTCTGCAGCTACGTTCTGGGTATCTCGTACGTACGACTTAGTATCTCGTTTGTACGACTTATTATGTCGTACATACGACTTAGTATCTCGTTTGTACGACTTAGTATCTCGTTCATGCGACTTAGTATCTCGTTCGTACGACTTAGTACCTCGTTCATACGACTTAGTATCTCGTTCGTACGACTTATCATATCGTATGTACAACTAAGTATGTCGTACGTACTACTTAGTGTCTCTTTCGTACGACTTACTTTTATGATATAGTATCTCGTACGTATTACATAGTATCTCGTACCTACGACTTATTATCTCGTATGTACGACTTATTAGGTTGTACGTACGACTTATTATCTCGTACGTACGGCATAATAAGCTGTACGTTCGACTTATTTTTATGTTGTACGTAAGATTTATTATGTTGTACGTACGACATAGTATCTCGTACGTACGACTTATTATGTTGTACATACGATTTAGTATGTCGTACATACAACTTAGTATCTCGTACCTACGACTTAGTATCTCGTACGTACGACTTACAATTATATTTTTTTCAAGTAGCAGCAATACGCTTCCGTAGTTCCATTTTATGAAATCAGTAGAGGGAAGTGGTTTGATGTGGATTTTTTTGCGTTGGTTTTAGCTCACCTGAGCCGAAGGCTCAATAGAGCTTTTCTGATCACATTTTGTCCGTCGTACGTCCGTCCGTCTGTAAACTTTTGACATTTTCGACTTCTCAAGAACCAATGAGCCAAATTTAACCAAACTTGGTACAAAGCGTTTTTGGGTGAAGGAGAGTTTAAATTGTAAATGAAGGGCCAAGTCCCCTTACAAGGGGAGATAATCAAGAAAAGACAAAAATAAGGTTGGGTCATTAAAAAATCTTCTTCTCAAGAACCACTGGATCAGGGAAGCTGAAACTTATGTGGAAGCATCCTTCTGTAGTGAAGATATTAAATTGTTAAAATCATGACCCCCAGGGTAGGGCGGGACAACAATAGGGAATCCAAGTTTTACATAGAAATGTATTGAACAAATCTTCTTCTCAATAACCACTGGGCCAGGAAAGCCGAAACTTGTGGAAGCATTCTTGGGAAGTGTAGATTTTAAATTGTTAAAATCATGACCCCCGGGGGTAGGGCGGGGCCACAATAGGTAATCCAAGTTTTACATAGAAATATTTTGGAAAAATCTTTTCAGAATCTTCTTCTCAAAATCCACTGGGCTAGGAAAGCTGAAACTTATGTGGTAGCATCCTGGGGTAGTATATATTCTAATTTAAAAGTATTAAAATCCTGAAAGGGGAGGGGGTAGGGGCAAGATAGGTATATAGCAAGAGGGGAAATCTGGTAAAGAACTCCATCACCCAAGTTACTCAGGTAAGCGATGTGGCCCATTGGCCTCTTGTTTGTCTGTTAATTTTATTTTTCTTCCTCATTCCAATAAAAAAAAAATAATTTTTCTGTAATAGCATACTGTAAGAATGTGTATTACATTTTGACGTACTTATGTGCACATATGATAAACTTTAATTTGACAGCAGAATTATACAAGTATATTGTATTGAATTTCTTCTACAACGTAACAGGCAAGGAAAAGTATTTAAGTTAAATATATTAATTCAATTTTAAATCCGCATTTGATATGTTCAGTACTGAAACAGTGTGTCAGCATTGAAAATAACACTTTAATTAAACAGACTGACAACACTTTCTCAATTACTTTTTTCTTCAGGCAACATTGTTTAACGAGATAGCTGTTGAAGTTAAAACCAAAACGGAGACGTGTAACAAGAGGACCAAAACAATCATCATCGGTGTTGTCATCGCTATCCTTGTCCTCATTGTCATCATTCTCATCGCTGTTGTGGCTAAAAAGTCTGACACTACAGAGGTTCGTACCGTTCTCATCCATCATGTTGGAAACAGCACAGTTCCATATAAACCTCCACCCGGTTAAATAAAGATCTTTACATTGTATTTTGCATAAGAAATGCTTAAAAAATAAAGCATTCAGGTTTAATTAAAAGCAAAGGAGGAAATGCTAGAGGGCCACAAATGTCATAGATTTTACTTTATTATTGAGTGCATTTTTTAAACTAGGTACTTATTTATGCCTCTTTGTTGTAATATTTTTTTTATAAAATAATTAATATACATTTGAATATTTATTCATAAATAAATGTTTTACAGATAAATCACGCATAATATCTTCATGATTGAAGCTTTTGATTCATTAATCACATGTCTTAGATAAAATAACAGCAAAGCTGCATTCCTAATCCAGACTGCATACATTAATGAATTTTGACAGTATTAATAAAGGCGGATGTGCAATTTATCTTTTTTCTAATTTTTGATTTTTTATTCCTTTTGTGCATCATTTTTCTTGCTTCACCAGCCAATAAATGACTAGAATTCAACCAACAAGTTGTAATATATTTCATACAGATAAACATGTATGATAGATCCTTGCGTTTTTTTAGTGAATTGCCAGGATGACTATATCATTTATTACGTGCATTATAATTATGCTTTAACATGTAATATATCGTACAATATTTGTAATAAGTCTGTGATATCTCAAAAGGATTTGAAAAAATGTGATTGTTGTCTGAGGTTGTTGTTGAAATCATTATCATTTTGTAGAATTTTAGTATTGTATAAGCAGACGTTGTTAATATTTGTTAATTTCTTTAAGCATATTTTGCGTAAACCTATTTTTCAATTTGTTAAAATCTACTAAAATGATTTGATTTATATTCAGTGCTTTATGTTCATGTTGTTTTGAAATCCTAGTCATGTATATAATTATGAATTGATAATAAATATAACTTATATTATAATCTATTAAATAATACACATATTAGTACCACTTTGTCTTATTAAGTTTACTGTTATACTAATCTGTAGTTTATAACTTCTTCTATCCCTTTTTTAGTGCTGTATAAATTGTAGAATGGTTGTTTGAATTTTGTTTAGAGAGTCTTTAAAAGGTTGAAATTAAATCATAAGGGATCATTTTACCCCTGTTCTCCTTTTTTATTTACATTGTACAACAATTTACCTGTACATTTGCAGTTGAGTAAGAGATGCTAATTAAATAAATTAAAAAAGTATTTAACGCGTATTTATTTATTATTAGTATTTTGGATATTATCTATATTCATTGTTATTTAACATTTGTATTAAAAGTTAAAGCTTGAACTTTAAAGTTAAATTCATCCAAATGTTATCTCCATAACAATCTAATTAAAATTAGACCTTTCATTTTGCTCTTCGTAAATTGATTTGTCGCTCGTGAAAGCAGCGACAAATCAATTTACGAAGATGGGATATCCTTAATTAAATTGTCTGATTGTCTTCAAAATCATTTCCCTTATTTCCCATAGACTTTCTTATTATTACACCAAAACTCTATAGTTTTCTATCATAAGTTTTAGTAAACTATAGTTTATCTATGGCTAACAATGCAACTT
Source organism: Saccostrea glomerata (assembly GCA_003671525.1). NCBI lineage: Eukaryota > Metazoa > Mollusca > Bivalvia > Ostreida > Ostreidae > Saccostrea > Saccostrea glomerata. Next base: position 155,922 of record PRKT01000193.1, read on the forward strand.
TCAGTTGTTTTTATTAATGAAATATATGGAGATTACGAACAGTATTGAATCTCAAAAGTCCATTAAACAATACCAAAAAAGGGGCAGAGCAAACATGAACCTAAAAAAACATCAGAGATGGGATCAAATACCATGGAGGAGTGAGCACCCCTGAAGAACGGTCACACCCACCGTGTGCTCCTTGTTATGATCGGAAAATAACGGGAAAAAACTCGTCAACAATTCAGTGAGTGAATAATTGCCCAACAATTAGATGAAAAAGATCAGTCAGTATTTAACTTGATGACAGACTGTATTTTCTGACAATGTCATTGTATTGACCATAGAACTTACAAATTGATAACTTTTAAAGCGGCTGCTGATATTCTTTTTCATCAACCTTTTACCTTTATCATTGAGCTTGGTTGAAAGATATTCGGATCCATTAACATATCTTCCTAGTAAAATTTCCAAATATGAAACAGATGTGTAAGACTGTGTCGTATCTTTGAATTCAAGCTCAATGGGAAATATCGTATCGACATAAGAATGGAAATCACCATTGTTAACTGACAATACAGGTACGTCGTCGAGTTTAAAAAAATGAAAAGTCGTTACTTTTTTAGGTTGTTATTTTTGGTTATATTTTATGATTTCAAATTTTCAAAAGTTCCTTCGAATTTTTAAGTATCCACATCTGATTCACACCACTTCTCGAAAATGTTGTTGCACAGTACTTCTGAAGTAATTAATAATAATAATGATAATAATAATAATATCAAACTTTATTTAAAGAAGGTAACCTGGTTAGTGCATGCACTACTCTTCCCCAGGGCTCTCTATACATCAATTACAAAAATATACAAGATACAATTCATCATAATTAGGGAATTACAATCACAAAATTATGAATAGAGTGTCCATGTACAGATACATGACAATACAGAAATATGACGATCATAAAGATGCTCAAGTAATTGAGCGACAGCTGATGATGTAATTTTCTACATTTCATACATACAATTCATTCTGACTAATTGTCAATGTCTTCTTTTTAGCTCATTTAAGCCAAAGGCTCAAGTGAGCTTTTCTGACCACATTTCGTCCGTCCGTCTGTAAACTTTTCACATTTTTGACTTCTTCTCAAGAACCACTGGGCCAATTTGACCAAACTTGGTACAAGGCATCCTTTGGTGAAGAGAATATTTAAATTGTTAAAATGAAGGCCCAAGTTTTCTCACAAGGGGAGATAATAAAGAAAAGACAAAAAATAGGGTGCGGTCATTAAAAAAATGTTCTTCTCAAGAACCACTGCATGGGCCAGAGGAGCTGAAACTTATGTGGAAGCATCCTGGGGTAGTGTAAATTCTAAATTGATCAAATCATGACTCCCGGGAGTAGGGCGGGGCCACAATGGGGAATCAAAGATTTACATAGAAATATGTTGGAAAATTTTTTGAAAATCTCCTCCTCAAGAACCACTAGGCCAGAAAAGCTGAAACTTATGTGGAAGCATCCTGGGGTAGTTCAAATCATGACCCCCGGGAGTAGGGCGGGGCCACAAAGGGGAACCAAAGTTTTACATAGAAATATATAGGAAAAATCTTTAAAAATCTTCTCTTCAAGAACCATTGGTCTAGAAAAGCTGAAACTTATGTGGAAGCATCCTGGGGGAGTGTAAATTCTAAATTCTTCAAATCATGATCTCCGGGGGTTGGCCGGGGCCGCAATGAAGAATCAAAGTTTTACATAGATATATATGGGAATAATCTTTGAAAAACTTATTCTCAAGAACCACTGGGCCAGAAAAGCTGAAACTTACATGAAAGCATCCTGTGGAAGTGTAAACTATATTTTGTAAAAATCTTGACCCCCGGGGGTAGGACGGGGCCACAATGGGGAATCAAAGTTTTACATAGAAATATAAATAGGAAAAAATCTTTAAAATCTTTTACTCAAGAACCACTGGGTCAGAAAAGCTGAAACTTATGTGGAAGCATCCTGAGAAAGTGTAGATTCTAAATTGTTCAAATCATTACCCCCGGGGGTAGGGCGGAGCCACAATGGGGAATCAAAGTTTTACATAGAAATATATAGGAAAAATCTTTGAAAATCTTCTACTCAAGAACCACTAGGCCAGAAAAGCTGAAACTTACGTGGAAGCATCCTGGGGTAGTGTAGATTCTAAATTGTTCAATTCATGACCCCGGGATTGAGCGGGGCCACAATGGTGAATCAAAGTTTTACAATGTGGAATCAAAGCATCCTATGGTAGTGTAGATTTCGAACTGTCTAAATTATGATCAGTTGGGTAGGGTGGGGTCACAATTTGTATTACAAGGGGGAAATCTGGTAAAGAACGGAATGGTCAAAGCTTCTCATGTGAGCGATGTGGCCCATGGGCCTCTTGTTTCATGTCAGGCCCATTACCTGGCGTAACCTTTTACAGAATCCGTAATATGAATGAAATTATGACGCCAGTTTAAACATATTTCCTATATTTAGGACCTTTTAAAATTTATGATGTAAGGTCTATATTGACATCACAAGTAATAACGTGTCCGGCGGAACTTTAGTTGTAGGATGAAGAAGAACAAGAACAGGAAGGAGGATTATGTTTCAGATATTCGATATCTAGGTTCTATAGGGTTTTCTTGTATTAAAAGTTTGAATCAATAGTCGATGTATATTTGTAGGAAATGCAAGATGTAGTCTTCAATTTTTAGAATGTGGAAGATTACATAACTGGACCCTTTTGTGATTAAGAATATTACTAATATTAACTGCGTTATTTCGAAAAAACTAGTTGCGGTTTTAGATGCCTTTTGTTTTTTAAATCGTAGAGGTGTAAAAACCCAATATATTGGAATCCCAAATCTCTAAGAAATCTTTACAAACAGGGATACATTGCATTGTAGTGTCATTTAAGCCTCTATACCTACGTTGGTTTTCTCGATTATCTCTTATTACACGTACCCAGGATGGGTAGTACATTTCATGATGCCATTCCAATGTGCACTGGGTAGGGCTTTCACGTTCATGATGCCATTCCAATGTGCGCTGGGCAGGACTTTCACGTTCACGATGCCAACCAATGTGCAATGGGCAGGGCATTTACGTTCATGTCTCATGTATCTTGTGGAAGTCTTGTTTCTCTGTATTCAAAAACTCCAGTTCTAGACTAAGTCCAACGTAAATGTCCTACGTACAATGCCGTTGATAATGTTTCTAATTCGCAATACCCAATGCATCTACATGTACATGTAATGTGAGATACATGTCAAATCAACTTTAATACTTAATCTTTGGAGAAATTGTTGACAATGACGTACATGATTGTGTTGCCACTTCCATCTCTGTAATTTCCGAAGTGCATTACTGAGAATTATTCTTTTACCTTTCTGAAATAAAAATAATAAATCAAAATTTAGTAATTAATCATTACTATACCTAAAATATGTTTGTTCCCTGTTGCTCACGAGATTGAAATTGTTCTATCGTGGAGAATCGTTAACAGTTTGAAAAATTAATTTGAATGATTCTGAGTTTTGAATTATAGTGGGCGTTGTTTACTTGCCATTTTTGAAAAGATGACTCAAATTTTAATCCACCAAAATAGCATTTCTAGGTGTCCAAAATTGACCTTCTCCATGCAGGGAGTTCCTTCTAAGCGTGAATATATTGCCTATCCCGTCCAAATGGTTTACTGACGCCTAAATATTTTCTTTGTAACTGAGACGACAGAATTTAGAAATCTGATAGGATCACATATTTATTTTATGTCAAAATTCCACTAAAGTTTTACCGAAAGTTCACCTCTCGAGATTTATCCTTGTGACCTTTCATTAAACCTCCATGACCTAAAACCAAAAAGTGAAATAACTCAATATTAGCGAAAAATATATGGAAAATAAACATCTTTGGGGGTGTTACTTTTGCAATACTATAAATTAAAACAGCACACAGAGTTTGAATGCTTCTTTTCAAAATGAAATAACACTTGTCGATAAGAGTTCAAGTATATATACTATCTTATATCATGTATATTGTTAAGGGTAGCTGTAGTCCATTCTCCTCTATTTTTCCCTGGCATCTACTATAAAATCCGCATCATAGAAAGCTGATTTCATTAAGTTTTATGACCAATTTTCTTTTCTTTTGTTAAGTAAAGGTACATCCATTTATCTTACACTTCGTATCTAGAATATGTACATTTATTTACTCTTGAGTAGTTCGGACGTTAATGTGTCGAGGGGACCGTTAACGGTAGTGTAAATACAAAGTTAATGGTCATTACTTAGCACGAGGCTAATGATGGTGCTAAGATGTCCAACCTAACGCGATGATGAATGTACCAGAGCGAAAAATTGTGTCCTTTGTGTCAATTTCCCCATCCCAGGAAATTTCAATGCAATTTTTTTTAAAGGTTTTGAATTTAAAAAGTGTTGAAGCAAACAGCGCATGCTAATAATGATATAGACACCATAAGGAAAGTTTGCTAGGGATCACATTCCTTGGTGATTAACACTTAAAAAACTTTAAGCTTAAAATTCATAATCTACGTTTTTTTCAGAAAGACAGGAAAGTGTAGAATTTCATCACATGCGTGATTTGTTTCATGTAGGTAATATTCTGTTCCACAATTATTATTGTTATTTTATTCTATTGTGGGCAGCTTTTAATTTCACAGTGGAACACTATATCGATCTATCCACAGCTTTAAGGGCAGATGAATATTTACATGTATTTAATTGTCGGTATACATGTATACAAATAATAGAAATATGCTAAAATGGTATTCCCACGCAGTTTTGGCATTCTCGTATACCTCATTCCTGAGCTGTCTGTAGGGAAGGCCTGACTACATGTATCAATGTGCATTGTTTATGGGGAAAATTCAATTTTGAATCAGTTGAAATTCATTCAATATTTTAACGAACCTATACATCACCTAAATGAATTGAAGGGTGACGATACGTGCACTGGTAACATTAAATAAGAATTCAGTGGTGGTTTTACGGGCACACATCTGTGAGGAATTTTAAAACCCCACCCTGTTGGAATATAGTTCCCTTTATTTGTATATTTCGTGTAGACAAATGGTATCTGAGAAGAATACATGGGATTTGGTTATCTTTAAATTCAATCAAAATAGCCCTAGGTGTGTTAGCTCGTTGCATCTTTTTTACATACAGAGTATACAATGGACGTGTTGACATGTTTCTCTTAACAAATAGCTAAGTGTAATCAGTGAATTACATCATAAGGTCCATGTATTACCTAACACCAGTTTAACTCGAGTAATTGAAATTAAGTTCATTTATTGTTATCGTTCTTTAAATATTTACAGGAATGTATGGTCAAAAATGTGTGTCAACTTGTAGGTGGCGGGCTGACCAGCCTACTATAGGTGTAGTGGTTGTAACGCTTTGTTATACCTGTAATTTATGACAAAGACCGACATCACAAGGCTTCACCTGCCGCAGGTAAAGACTACACACCTGTTGGTCTGGATACTGCTATCTTATAATGATAATTAGGTAGGCTTTGTCACTAATCTAATCCCGTTTTTATACCTATATAAAAATGAGAAATGTGAGATTACAGACAAATATGGCTTCAACATATTGTTTTCAACATAAAAAAAAAACTAAACATGGACGCCAAAATTTGATATTTACCTGTTGATAATTGCATATACACTTTCGTATTGATATTATTTTGAAAAATTCGCAATTTATTTAATGTTTTAGAATTTCTGAACATAGCTCTTATATTCCTTTCTTTCAAGATTAAAACTGTTATTGTTTAAAAAAAAGAAAAACGACACCGACATATACAAGTATCATTTACTGAGAATTCTCAGTAAAAGTTCCATGATTATTTTACAGGAAAAACACTTACATTTTATTATTTATTTTGTAGGTATACGTACATATACATGTAATACATTTTACGAAAACAAAAGATATGACTGAATACTTGTATCCAGAACCGCCAAAAGAGAATAAATAAAAACACAGCAGGAATTAATTTAATTACTATCTTGATTAAGTTCCTCTGCCAGTCTCGATTTTGCTCCACAAATTAAGAACCCATGTTAAAGGTAAAGTTTGACAAGTTCCATCTGCAATAAAAATAGTGAATAGAAGTCCTAAACCGATTGTAAAATTAATATTCTTATCTTGATATGAATGCCAACAAAACATTTTACAACCTTGTTTATTTAATTAGATGTTCAGTATTTACAGTCATTGTGGCTAAGTCAGTCATTATACCCTGCCTAGAGTTTATGAGTGTTTAAAATAAAAATGAAAATAAATAGAATAAAGTTTATTAATACTGTATTTATAATGAATTTCGTTAAATAACTATTTTAAAAACTCTTTGGCAGAAAAAAAACTTATCCGCAAATATTGTATGTCTTGTGTTGAACATACTGAATTCAACTTATTTTTGATACATGAATTTGAGTATTATGATAAACACTAATTATTATCAAAACTTAGTTTAAAGCAATCCACATTACAGGGCTGTCACATAACGTTATATTTATCGGATCGGCTGGGATGTGTAAATATTAAGTGATGATTAGGTTAATCTAATTGAAGGGGCAAATTCTCAGACACTGAAATAAAAGAACTATCTAGCTCTCACAATCTTTTAAATGGACGTACAATTTTGAATGTCCAGTATTCCACACACAAATATCTTACATAAAGGTTCGGACAATCAAACAGGTCTATGAAAGCATTCATATATTAACATACAACAATCAATTTAAAATTCATTAAGTCTGCAAGCGTTACACTCGTATGGTAATGACGGGCGCGTGTTATATTATACATGTAATATACTTCTGCTTCTCACATGGTCATTTTTTCACATCTTCTTTACATCATAATATTCCCTTAGAGTTCCAGTTTTCTAAAAATATTATTTAAATTCAGTTCCGGATTGCGAACAATGCCTTATTAAATCCATTCTAGTAAAAGCGACCCAAGCAATGCGAGAATAATCGTTACGGTTGATGACCGCTTTTAATAAACCCGGTTCAATATGACGTGCTTAGTCTGGAGGCTGTTAAATTTATAAACAAGAAGGGCGTTTACTTTCTTATACTGCCAGTGGTCGTGTGTACTGAAGATAGGAGGACTGATAACGAACCAAAAGGGCCCAGCAAATTATCTTCTGGGCTGCCAAGACCGGGCCGCTGTTATTTTCGGATATTTTTCGTCGGCCATTGTGACAAACGATCGCTCAGGATTTTTAATTCACACTTTTGATCAGCGACTTGGACCTTTTTTTACATGCATCCGTGACTTTGAAATATTTGAATAATTTTACGATCTGTTTTAGTGTCAAAATGGCCTGGCCAGGAGTGCTACGAGTGGCATTCGTCCTTACGTTAATTTCACTGTTTTTCATTCTTGTGGGGTATCTTTTACCATGGTGGTTTGTTGGAAGTGGCTTTTACATGGGCGTGTTTTACGGACTTATTTGTTACCCGGGGGATATTACAGATGGAAACTGTACTGTTTACTCCTACTACAACATAAAATATGAAAATTCGAGTCTCGATGAAATTGGTAGGTGTATAAGATATAACTGTATAATATTGGTATGTATATGTAACATTTGTGACAGACGTTTGCCACATGCTGACTTTGCTCATTGTATTATATTGTGATTGATTCATAATGATAAACTTACATTCTTTAATTTCTTTATGCTCATCAGCAGAACAAGTAGATGAGGTCACGCCCCATGTCAACAGTCACCTTGCACCACCCTGTAGTTTGCCTATTTAAACTGTAAAATTTTAATAACCTTTAAGATCTTGCCAAATATCCCCTTTCTCATGGCCAGACTAAATGTAGAAGACCTACATTCGTATTGGACTGGACTGTTCTACATTAATTTATTAAATGTTGTGGAACAGGGGGCGGGGGGTCGTGAATCATAAATTGCATAGCTCGTCTGCTGGTGTGTGTGTGTGGGTGGGGTGGGGGTGAATCAAAAATTGCATATCTCGTCTGTTGCCTTCAAAAGAAAGATTTATAAGACAAATGCTTTGGATAGAAATCATGTCTTGCAAATCAAAACTTATCTTAAAAATCTGAGGCTTGTCAAGGAAGAATCTTTGACACGTTTCATTCAAATTATGTACTTAAAGTTTAAAAAAAAAAAAAAGCTTTTAAAAAGCCTGCTTCACATACAAAGCATGATAATCATTCTTGCTCAATTCACATGTTCTTCAATCCTCCGTAATTGGAGCACAGGCACTTGTTTTTGTAATGAATTTTAACCCATAGTATTATTATTATATTATGGGTCAAAAATTTATTACAGAAACAGGTGCCTGTGAATTGGAGATATGATCGGGACAGTTCAACCATATCAAAACAATTCAACCGTATCAAAACAATTTTGGATTTATATGGGTATACAAAAAAGAGAGTGAAAGAATAAAGCTGCAGGTTTAAGTACTCATTATCGGGGCATGCGGGAACGTGAAGAGTAAATGCCCTTACGTTCTAGCAGCCATTTTCCAGTTTTTCGGAGGTATGATTTATCCATATAAACTTCTTTATTAAAGTGAGAAATTATTTAAAAACATTCATTAAAAATATGTATCTTATACTATTCTTCCAGGAATACTACATCGTGAATGATGATAAATGAATAAAAATGAAATTAATCTGGAAATATTCTTATCATGCTTAAACTATTACTGAAATGTAAAATCAATAGGAAGGTTCCTCCTCTCAAAATCTAAGTGCTTTTATATATTCTGGCCAAGGTTAAGGTATTTTATCAAAGTAGGTCAAACAGGTCAAGGTGAAAAGGGGGGGATGTCTTGTTACAATGAATACACATATGAAATATGAAAGCCCTAGGTTATATCATTTTATCTCATACGTGATGGGGATACAGCCCGTTAGATAAACCTATGCTTCATCCATAGTTAGATGCTTTATCAATAGCACTTCCGGTTTTGACACGATCCCCCGCTTCAAGATTTTATATTATTGAAACTTTTATTTGTGAAATGTCTTGCCCTTATAAAATGAATGATAAAGAGCAATTATGTCGTTAAAAGCAAGAAAAAGACTCGTATATGTCAAAGAAGTGTCTTTTTTTTTTATCAAGGTACCTGTATTGACTACTTGATGACGGATGTTACCCCCCCCTTCCCCAACCTTTAAGAAACCTTTCTAAACTGCACACTAAAGAGTTCTAATTCTAAGGTATTTTTCTGCAGTTAGAGTGATCTGTCCTTAGATCTAAATTCTAAAAAAAAATAGAAATTTACAATATATTTCTCAGTTTATAATAAATTCAAATATTCTTAACATTTTAAAAGGCCAAGATAAATTTAGTGAATGTGGTATTGACATGTGTTTTCTCTACTGAAGTAATTAACAGTGATTTCTATTCACTGATACTATGTTGTCTTTGAGCATTTTTTCCGGGGGTAAATGGCACCCATACAGTCAAAATCAATTAAATTTAAAGCTCAATATTAACTCCTTTATACAATATATTTTTCTCAATGTCCAAAAAAAAAAATTGCACTTGTGTTGAGAGGGTCCTTAAATCGTTTTCGGAAAAAGTAAAGCCTAGCTTGCATGTGATGCGATTCATTTAACACCTTGAACAATGCTTTCCTATATCATACTACGTATGTATATCTAGTAATTTAGGTGTAACTTACCATGGATCAACAATGAATCTACAAGTAGCCTTGCCTAGAGCACGTCAGTTTTGTACTGCCACCGTACAAAGAGTTAATTTTCACGATCCCTTGGGCCTTACAACTTTCAGTCAGAAGTTCGCTTGATTAAAGCTCCAACAGTTGTCAGTAAATGTTTTCGAAGACGCAGAAATTTCTAAACTTTGAATGTTTCGAGGCATGTCAACATCAACGGTGCTACGTCATCAAGTTATACGTCATCAGTATTTGAATTAGCAATCATTCATGTGGTTTCGCAGAGGAAGTCTCAAAGTTTTATGAGAATGAAAGTCGTATGAGATAAATAGAACATCTATAATTGTGTGATTTGATATTGGCTTTATCCAACTCATTGAAATGGTGTATATTCGCTCGGCAAGCCTCGCGAATATATACACCATTTCAACTCGTTGGATAAAGCCAATATCAAATCACACAATATAGATATCCTCTATCTATTATATTTTCATATTATTATTGCATATATTATTTTTTCTTCAGCTTTGGTGGCAGGATTGACGGCTGGATTTTTTGCTGCTACGTACATTTCTATTTTTGTCGGCTCAAAGGGCCACGTATCATTGGATGGGGAGACTTTTCCGTACGCAATTCTCTCATTGGGCATTGGCGGTTTCATATTATTCATCGCTTTCATTTGTCTTGCCATTGCCACATGCACCTGGAGAAACATGGATGACGACGACGACGACGACTTGAATCCGCCTTATCCAATGAATGACTATACAAAAGGTGGCTATGGTAACCAGGGGTACACCAGCGACAGCAGGAGAAATGACTACATCGTCCCTAGTAGCTCCCAGAAGTATGGGTACGAATCAAGGAGTGATTCGAGGAATGGCTACACAAAGTACACAGGTTCCAGGAATGAGTATTCCGGATCACGAAATGGTTATCAGAGCAAACAGGAATACCCGTACAGAAACGATAACATGTACCGCCCCTATAACAACAGCTCCTCTCGGTATTAGAACGAGAATCAGATCATTTACTTCGTCAAACACAGATACCAGTTCATACGAAAGCAAATTAGACCGCAGAGTTGTCATGAGAGGTTCCGTGTTGTGCCCTTGCCAAGGTTATTTCTCACTTTGAACACGGTCTATTTTCATTTTCTTACAACTCCCTCAGAAAAGTGAGCAATATTTGGCAAGATTTTTGCGGTCGTACATCACTCACTCAGAGATCAAAAGCAGCCTCGAATCATTGTATGAAGGATAAGAGATGAGAGAAAGAAAATGAATCGCTTATAGATGGTGTGAATTTACCCAGTATCACAATTGTTTAACACATGTAATTGATATTAAATAATAATGATATTTTCTTTACCTATATTGAAATATTTTGTATGATTTAATTTAAAATATACAAATTAAATAGTTATATGTTTATTTTCATTATTTTTTATTTTACTTCATGACACAGACTTGTGTCAGAGCAACGTTTTCTCAATTTGTAATGAGAACTCCATCTCATAATCACTCTTTTTTGCTATAATTTTATTTTCATTTGATTCAAATGTCGTTTCATTATTCGATCGTCGGTCCATTCTACTGATAGTCGAATAGTCGACTATTCTTTGACATCCAATTATATATATTTATAAATCGCTCTAAAAATGACCAAGGACACAATAATAAAAAAATAAAATAAAATTTTGTACATTCCCCAGGACAAAAAAGTAAAGGAATCCTTAAACAGGGAATAGAAACAAACAACAACTATAAAACACTATATACTCGTGTTTACAATGTTACATGTTTAATTTGAAGCTTTAAACCTGTCGTTATGAAACGTATGGAAATAACAAGAAGTATCAAAAATCAAAAGTCCATAAAACAATACAAAATAGGAGCAGAGCAAACACGGACCTCTAATACATCAGAGGTGGGATCAGGTGCCATGGAGGAGTGAGCATCCCCGCCGTGTGCTCATTGTCATGATCGGGATATTACGGAAAAATACGTCGTCAATTCAGTGTATAAATGTTTTTAATATATCGATGATTTCCTGAGAGGCACCGAATGAACTCCTTGAGTTTATCTAAAGAGAGAAATCCGGACCGGTCTGTCGGATGGTTCATAGCGGTTGGTAGGCCTATGTTTTTATTCTTAATATTAACTTGACTAAGGAAAGTTCCTGCTACCTGTTCAATACATAGGACTCATGACATGCGTGATTGATCACGAAAGGAATTTTACTCCTAGCTCTTTGCACCTGATTCAACCTCTAGAATCTGCGACGGGTCCATATTTATGCCCTGATTACAGATTTATATTGCTATTGATTTTTTTTAGACCAAACAATGTTCGGTATCTGTCTTCACCGTTTTCATTAATAAGTATCTGACAAGATATTTTTGTTAGACCGAAAGACTGAGATAAAATTCTTTTTAATGAAATATACATTAATCACTCAATTACCAAAACATCAATTTATTATAAAGCCTGTTGCATTTGAAATAGTTTTCTTCATTATTTTTCAATAAACCTCGGTCTTTGACTTTTATTTTTCATCAAGAAAAGGAAAATATTCATTGCATTTTAATTTGACAATAAGCCTGTAAAGTGTTACTAAATCTGTTTGCCCTGTACAGGTTTCTTTGTTAACGTTTTCACAAGAGTACAAAATATGACTTAAGGATTTTACATATCTGTTCTCAAATGTAAAACAGGTGTAATCTGCACTTTCGTAAAAAGGTAAGGAAAAATGAGAAACTAGTGAAAGCTTTTTAAATTTGTTAAATTCAGTAAAGTTTTAAATTTTTCAACATAAATAAGGAAAGTTGACGATGGAAGAACTAACTTCGCTTGGCATACAATTTAGGTGTCAGCTGATCATTTTCGAAATAGTCAGTTAAGCATCCAAATAACATACACTCTGTTGTGTCTATTATTTCAACTTCACTGGGATATATCAAATATGAATGAAAGTAACTTATTACATGATAAATGTTGTGGTAACAAATGACGAGATGAAGGCTGTAGCAAGAAGGATATGGAGATAACGAACAGTATTCAATCTCAATGTCCATAAACAATACAAAACAAGAGCAGAGCAAACACGGACCTCAGAGGTGGGATCAGGCCTGGGGGCCATAAAACATAGACGAGCTCACTTTTGATCTCAGTCTCACTTTTCCACTATTATTTCCTTTGGAAAAAGTGAGACGTGAGATCAAAGTGGGCTCGTCTAAGTTTGATGGCCCCCAGGTCAGGTGCCATGGAGGAGTGAGCATCCCCTGCTGACCGGTCATACTCGCCTTCTGCTCATTGTCATGCTGCTTAAATCGTTTTCGGAAAAAGTAAAGCCTAGCTTGCATGTGATATGATTCATTTAACACCTTCAACAATGCTTTCCTATATCATTCTACGTATGTATATCTAGTAATTTAGGTGTAACTTACCATGGATCAACAATGAATCTACAAGTAGCCTTGCCTAGAGCACGTCAGTTTTGTACTGCCACCGTACAAAGAGTTAATTTTCACGATCCCTTGGGCCTTACAACTTTCAGTCAGAAGTTCGCTTGATTAAAGCTCCAACAGTTGTCAGTAAATGTTTTCGAAGACGCAGAAATTTCTAAACTTTGAATGTTTCGAGGCATGTCAACATCAACGGTGCTACGTCATCAAGTTATACGTCATCAGTATTTGAATTAGCAATCATTCATGTGGTTTCGCAGAGGAAGTCTCAAAGTTTTATGAGAATGAAAGTCGTATGAGATAAATAGAACATCTATAATTGTGTGATTTGATATTGGCTTTATCCAACTCATTGAAATGGTGTATATTCGCTCGGCAAGCCTCGCGAATATATACACCATTTCAACTCGTTGGATAAAGCCAATATCAAATCACACAATATAGATATCCTCTATCTATTATATTTTCATATTATTATTGCATATATTATTTTTTCTTCAGCTTTGGTGGCAGGATTGACGGCTGGATTTTTTGCTGCTACGTACATTTCTATTTTTGTCGGCTCAAAGGGCCACGTATCATTGGATGGGGAGACTTTCCCGTACGCAATTCTCTCATTGGGCATTGGCGGTTTCATATTATTCATCGCTTTCATTTGTCTTGCCATTGCCACATGCACCTGGAGAAACATGGATGACGACGACGACGACGACTTGAATCCGCCTTATCCAATGAATGACTATACAAAAGGTGGCTATGGTAACCAGGGGTACACCAGCGACAGCAGGAGAAATGACTACATCGTCCCTAGTAGCTCCCAGAAGTATGGGTACGAATCAAGGAGTGATTCGAGGAATGGCTACACAAAGTACACAGGTTCCAGGAATGAGTATTCCGGATCACGAAATGGTTATCAGAGCAAACAGGAATACCCTTACAGAAACGATAACATGTACCGCCCCTATAACAACAGCTCCTCTCGGTATTAGAACAAGAATCAGATCATTTACCTCGTCAAACACAGATACCAGTTCATACGAAAGCAAATTAGACCGCAGAGTTGTCATGAGAGGTTCCGTGTTGTGACCTTGCCAAAGTTAATTCTCACTTTGAACACAATCTATTTACATTTTCTTACAACTCCCTCAGAAAAGTGAGCAAAATTTGGCAAGATTTTTGCGGTCGTACATCACTCACCCAGAGATCAAAAGCAGCCCCGAATCATTCTATGAAGGATAAGAGATGAGAGAAAGAAAACGAATCGCTTATAGATGGTGTGAATTTACCTCGTATCACAATTGTTTAACACATGTTATTGATATTAAATAATAATTATATTTTGTTTACCTATATTAAAATATTTTGTATGATTTTATTTAAAATATACAATTTAAATAGCTTCATGTTTATTTTCATTCTTTATTTTACTTCATGACACAAACTTGTTTCAAAACAATGTTTTCTCAATTTGTAATGAGAACTCCATCTCATAATTACTCTTTTATTGCTATTATTTAATTTTCATTTGATTCAAATGTCGTTTCATTATTCGATCGTCGTTCCATTCTACTTGATAGTCGAATAGTCGACTATATTCTTTGACACCCAATTATATTTATTATCGCTCTAATATGACCAAGGACACAATAATAAGAAATACCAAAATTGTGTCCATTCCCCAAAGAAAAAAGTTAAAGAATCCATAAACAGGGAACAGAGAAACGAACAACAACTATAAAACACTATATACTCGTGTTTACAATGTTACATGTTTAATTTGAAGTTTAAAACCTGTCGTAATGAAACGTATGGAGATAACGAACAGAATCCAAAATCAAAAGAAAGTCCATAAAACTATACAAAATAGGAGCAAACACGGACCTCCAAAACATCAGAGGTGGGATCAGGTGCCATGGAGGAGGGAGCATCCCCTGCCGACCGGTCACACCCGCTGTGTGCTCTTTGTCATGATCGGTAAATAACAGAATAAATCCGTCGTCAATTCAGTGTATAAATGTTTAATATCCGGAGGATTACCTGAAGGGCACCGAATGAACTTGAGTCTGTGTAAAGAAAGAAATCCGGACCGGTCTGTCGGGTGGTTCATAGCGGTTGGTAGGCCTTTGTTTTTATTCTTAATATTAATTTGACCAAGGAAAGTTCCTGCTACCTGTTCAATACACAGGACTCATGACATGCGTGATTGATCACGAAGGAATTTTTACTCCTAGCTCTTTGCACCTGATTCCTCCACTAGAATCTGCCACGGGTCCATATTTATGCCCTGATTACAGATTTATATTGCTATTGATTTTTTTAAAAACCAAACATTGTTCGTTCTCTGTCTTCACCTTTTTCATTAATAAGAATCTGACAAAATATTTTTGGTAACCTGAAAGACTGAGAGAAAATTCCTTTTCATGAAATATACATCAATCACTCAATTACCAAAACATCAATTTATTATAAAGCCTGTTGCATTTGAAATAGTTTTCTTCATTATTTTTCAATAAACCTCGGTCTTTGACTTTTATTTTTCATCAAGAAAAGGAAAATATTCAAATTGCATTTTAATTTGACAATAAGCCTGTAAAGTGTTACTAAATCTGTTTGCCCTGTACAGGTTTCTTTGTTAACGTTTTCCCAAGAGTACAAAATATGACTTAAGGATTTTACATATCTGTTCTCAAATGTAAAACAGGTGTAATCTGCACTTTCGTAAAAAGGTAAGGAAAAATGAGAAACTAGTGAAAGTTTTTTAAATTTGTTAAATTCAGTAAACTTTTAAAATTTTCAACATAAATAAGGAAAGTTGACGATGGAAGAACTAACTGCGCTTGGCATACAATTTAGGTGTCAGCTGATCATTTTCGAAATAGTCAGTTAAGCATCCAAATAACATACACTCTGTTGTGTCTATTATTTCAACTTCACTGGGATATATCAAATATGAATGAAAGTAACTATTATTACATGATAAATGTTGTGGTAACAAATGACGAGATGAAGGCTGTAGCAAGAAGGATATGGAGATAACGAACAGTATTCAATCTCAATGTCCATAAACAATACAAAACAAGAGCAGAGCAAACACGGACCTCCGAAACATCAGAGGTGGGATCAGGCCTGGGGGCCATAAAACATAGACGAGCTCACTTTTGATCTCAGTCTCACTTTTCCACTATTATTTCCTTTGGAAAAAGTGAGACGTGAGATCAAAGTGGGCTCGTCTAAGTTTTATGGCCCCCAGGTCAGGTGCCATGGAGGAGTGAGCATCCCCTGCTGACCGGTCATACTCGCCTTCTGCTCATTGTCATGCTCGTGAAATAACGGACAAATCCATCGTCAATTCAGTGTATAAATAATGGACTAACAATTGGTATGAAAAACGTCAGTCAGCATTTGACTCAATGGTAAATTGTATTTGCTGACTAGGTCATTGTATCGACCATAGAAATTACGAAATGATGACCTTTTAACGAGACTGCTGATATTCTTGTTTCATCAACTTGCTTGTCAATGATTTACCTCGTTTTAGAAATTGTTCATACGTAGAGATTGCTCTTGCGTATCGAATCAACTGAGATATATACACTCCGTATGAAGGCGATGAAGATATATTGCTGCATAAGTAAGGAGAGTTAACGATAGAAAAGTTAAAGTCAAGTTAATCGTATAACTTGGTTGTTATTGTTAGGTTACCATTAACGTCTTTTTCAAGTAAAATATTCAAGTATGAAACAGATGTGTCAGACTCTGTGGTTATTTTTTTTTATCTCAAGCTCTTCTGGATATATCGTATCGCCGTAGGAATGGAAATTACCATTGTTTATTGACAATACGTCGTCGATATGCTGAAGGCCAAAGCAAGTGTTTTCTTCTTTTCACGCATATGATTTTGCATACATTCTGCTTCATACGAATACAAAAATAGGTCTGCTAATAACGGAGCGCAAGTGTTTTCTTTTTCAATGTAGTATTGGTATTATTTTTTGAATAATTCTGCTTCAAAGAAGATGGTTTTCATATTCCCCCTCAATCTTTAATACACGAATGTATCATAGATCTGACACACTTAATCCATTCTGACAAAGTGTCATCGTCTTTTTTTCATATCTGGACATCGCCTGACGTGATCTTCTACAGAATCCATAATATTTAAAATTCCGACCCCAATTGAAGGGTCGTGGTTCCCTATATCTAGGACCTTTTAAAATAAGTGATCTAAGGTCCTCATTATTAACTATATTTACATGTATGTCATCTGTAATAAAGTGTCCAGCAGGACTATAGTTGTAGGGCAAAGAAGAACATGAACACGGTGGAGGATTATGTTTCAGATCTCCAATATCAAGGCCCTGTGGAGTTTTCTTGTTATTAAAAAGTTGATGCAAAAGTCGATTATAATTGTAGGAAATACAGTCTTTAACTTGAAATATGGTAGGATACAAGATTGGACCCTTCTGCGATGAAGCATATTACGTAGATTGACGACGCCAATTTCTTTATTGGCGCATTGAAGTTTAAGGATAAGATGAATTGTTTAAGCTGTCTTTTATTCAGTAAAACTTGGGGGTTTCAAAAGCCTACGATTTGCAATATCCATAACCTATATTCTGATGTCGAGGAATAAAAAAAATGGATGGGCTTTCCTTGACCTTTTTAAGAAGACTATTTAAATGTTTCAAAGGAACAGAGTAAAGTTTGGTGCGAATATAATGTAGACGATGCCTGTTTTGATTCATCACTACTTTATACAGCTGTATATATATCAACAGTTAGGTCTACCCACTGATGAATAGTTATGGGCTAGGTTAAAGTTGACAAGAGACAGACAGAAAAACAGCTAGACAGACAGATAGGAGCAAAGTTGAAACAAACCCTGACAACTTTTAGGCATAGTACCCGTAAACCACATCACTATTATATAAATATGTCAAAAACTCAAAATATTATGATAAGTCAATAAGGATGATGGAAGCGTTTGTAATGGGTTTGAAGTATGAAAAAAACCGAAAAGTAATCTCACCCAAACTCCATAGAAACAATGCCAATCAGAAAGAAACATGGACCTCTATAACATCAAAGATTGGATAAGGTGCCATACAGGATTGAGCTTGCCTGTCGATCCGTCACACTCACCGCGTGCTTCTTATCATAATTAGGAAAATGATAAAATGATGGACGACAATCCACTGTGCAAAAAATTAGTCTGGGAAATATTATGTAAAACTTTAGTCAGCATTTGACTAAATGATAGAGGCTGTTGATATTACCGTTTCATCAAATAGTTTGTCTTTTTTAGGAATTGTTCGTACATGTATACAAAACATGCTCTTGCATATTTAATCAACTGGCATACAAAAAACCCTTATGCATGTGATTAGAGTTAATAACTATGTAAGTAAAGTTTACAATAGAAAATTTGAAGTGTAGGGATTCCATTATTGTCTTTTACTTGTATCTAAAGTATCTAAATATGAATCAGATGTGTCAAACTATGTAGTTATTTTATTTAAAGTTCATTGGGATATATTGAATTGACTTATGAATTTAAGTAACAATTGTTAATCGATGATATCTAATTGTCGAGTGAATCTTTGCTATACGGTAAATTTTGACCTGCAGAAAGCAAGATAGTTGATGATCTAGACATTCTCATTCTCAGAAAAGAACGTTTGCAACCTAAAATAATTACTCATAAATTCGTATTTTAAGTGCAAGCAATCATTATGATTTATTTATCAATCCAAGTACAAACCTGTGATGCTTATATAAATTATACAGGAAATTTATTTTCAGAGTTGATATAGCTCACTTCCTGTTTCCACGATGTATTGGAAGAGCCAATCCTTCCTGGTCTGTTTTTTCCATCAGACTAAAGCTGTTGCGGCTTTCTTTTTGTAGGATTACATGATTCAGATAAACAAGGAAAAACTTGTAAG
Organism: Saccostrea glomerata; assembly: GCA_003671525.1. Classification (NCBI taxonomy): domain Eukaryota; kingdom Metazoa; phylum Mollusca; class Bivalvia; order Ostreida; family Ostreidae; genus Saccostrea; species Saccostrea glomerata. Next base: position 175,024 of record PRKT01000193.1, read on the forward strand.
TCAAGACCCGATCTCTTTTATTTTCTAGAGGCGGTTTCTTCATTATTTTTATTTTCTATTTATTTAAAAGTTTTAGCTTGGCTAAAATACACATGCAGGAATGATGAAGTTTCAAAGAAAACGACCCGATTGTTATCTTACCTCTTAAATGCTTCATACTAATTTTTAAATTTTCATCATATTTTGGTTGTATTTTCTCTATTTCACTTCTTAAAAAAGCAAATTTCTTTTGTGTGATGCAGTTCATGTATTTTATTGTAACGACATTGTGGTGATTGACTTTACAGATCAAAGGAATATGTCTCTTCCAGAAAGCGGTATGCCTTTTCTAGAACTTTAGAGGAATTAATATATTAATAGGAGATTCAAATTCATTGCATGTGTTTATTTTTGCTATCAAAATATCATGCCATTATGTACTTGAAATTGGTTTTAAAGATGTATTTACACGAACATAGTTTTATGACAATTACTTTAATCTGCGTAACTGCATCTGGAAATTTCAAACAATAACATAAAGAAACAAAATATGTTCGGTATACACTAATTCCCCAGTATTGCATCTGATAACATATGCCCAAGATCGAAGATTTTTAAAAGTAAGTTAAATGAATTTCAAAAGGTCTAAACTAATGGTATTCAAGCAAATGACTTGTCAAAAGGAATACTCAAAATGGGATATAAAATAATAAAAATAAAATTAATATTGAAGTCTTTGTCAAGGATTTTGTTTTTATTTCAAAAATAAGTAAAACTCCAAAAATTGATTTGTCATAAGAAACACACCTGCGACAGATAACAAGGCATATCCTTAACCGTTCAAAAGTTAAGGCCAATGTTTACAATTGGTAAATATTTTTTAAAAGGTGTGTCAAACTACAAGGTTAAGGGAAGGAGGTTTTTTGTACCCCCAAAAAGTCTTGCCGTAAAGAATACCCCTATGAGTTCTGAAATCGGTAGCTGTTATAATCAAAAGTTTTGGAGAAACAGAAAAAAAAACAGACAAACGTCGAGGCAGAGCAAAACAGTATGTCCCCAACTCTTCGATTAAGGGGGCATAATAATAAATCCGTCTTACTAACGATATTGTCCAGGTGTCTTATATGTTTTAACACTGAAACAAATTTTGCCATGTTTCAATTGTAAAATTATCTTAATTCGCACATGTATACCAGGCCAACCAAATACTAATGACTCCGAGGAGGAGCCCGACCCTATGCTTCTGGCGGCTTTGTTTGCCATTATCATCCTTCTGTTGATTCTCATCATCCTCTTCATCAGAAGGTAAATCTAGTTAAGTTGTACCTCTAATTGTCATTAGGAAACTTTTCAGTTTTTAATAATAGAGGCAAATGAATCTTAGAATTTGCTAAATTAAATGACTGTACAAATAAAACCGGTATTTGGACAATCATCAGTTGAAAGTAAACATCAATCGATTGTCACAGGTTTTTTTTAATTTGTCATATGCAAAACAGATTGCAACCTCTAGAAAACAATTTCTCGTTTTAGATGCATGAAGTGTCGACAGAAGAGCGCCTCAATTGTTAGGTATGTTAATCCTGTTTTAACTGTTTCTGAGACCCAGGCACCATTAATAGACGATCGTGTCACCATTGTGCTCGAAGAAATCGATCATAGCGTAGCACCTCAGCAAGACGAAACACCGGAAGTCGTAGTGGAATACTGCAATCTCAAGTCGTACAGAGTATCACTCGATCAGTTCATCAGGGAGGTAGATGAAAAACGAGATAACGATGCATTCCGTGAAGAATTTAAAGTAAGATTCTGCCGGAAAAGAGAATGTTTTGATTTAACTTAATAATTAAGGTTTTTAAATCGCTAAATTCTAAAAAATCATATTCAGGAAATTCCAAATGGATTGTTAGAACTTCACTCAGCCGCTTTGAAAAAGGAAAACAAATCAAGAAATAGATACAAAAAAGTTTACCCATGTAAGTTTTCTCAATGTTTTTTTTTTAAATATTTATTTGAAAAATCAAATGCCATGGTGCAAAGTTTGCCCTTCATCGACTATATTTGATATCAAAATGTAGTACTGTACGTGTTTTTTGATAAAATACAGAAGCAAACCTCTACTTTTTCAATTTTGAGGAAAGCTGAAAACTGATTTTACAACTTTCTTATGCCACTTTATTTCTTTTAAATAAAAAAAATTGTTGGAGTAAATGTGAGTAGATTACTTAGGTTCGCCACGTCTACTGGCCAAATAAAATTAAAACTTAGAAATGATAACCTAACTTCCTTTTACAGTTTCAAATATTTTAAACATTCCCTTTTTAACAAGAGCAATGTTTGTTCTCATTTGAAGATGACTATTGCCGTGTTATTCTGGAAACAAACGACAGTACGGGAAGTACTGACTATGTGAATGCCTGTTTCGTACATGTGAGTACTTGGTACTTGGAAAGTTCCTTATTGCGCTCTCAACCAAATGTTCATTTATTTGTAAACAGGAAATAATTCTCTAATTAAATTGACAACAAATGTACACATTTTGATTTTTGCATTTGATTATTCCAATGAAACAAAGTAGAAATTGAATAATTTTCTTTACATTGAATTTTGATTAATTGAAATATTTTAATTGCAACTAGGGCTTTAACCACGATAAAGAATACATTGCTGCTCAAGGTAACTTGATTTATCGGTTTAAAGAAGCTGTTATAATACTTAAGGTTTTTCTTCTCTTGTACTTAATTCAAGATGATGATACTGTTTATTTTTTAAAAAAAACTAGGTTCCTGAAAAATGCTTATTATATTATTTCTCCTTAAAAGGGGAAAATTTTTTAAAAAAAATATACAAATGAACGGAAATAGTACAATTATGCATAATACTAGCATACAGTTGTATATACTTATATAAACATCAAGTACAATATAACGATAAATCGCGTGACAATATTGGTGAAATACATCAATTTATCAAATAGATTAATATTCATGGTAACGAACAATGCTACACAAAGGTATAAACCAATTTATTGCAAGAATCCTTTTGTCCAAATACTGTTTAGATGTTTGGTTATTTTTTTGTTTTTGATCTTTATATTGCCAAAGACATGAGGTTACAGATAATAACAGTCAATCTTATCTTATCTTTTCAAATAAAATTCAATATACCATAAACACATCCAAAAGTTGCTGACCACTATACATATACATAATCTATCAAATCTGTTTTGATCATTTGAAACCTTTACTATAGGGAAGAAAAAAATCTTCCTGATACCATCACTAGATAAATTCCAGTGAAAATGTGTTCTTTGATTCAGAATCACTAGATAAATTCCAGTGAAAATGTGTTCTTTGATTCAGAATCACTAGATAAATTCCAGTGAAAATGTGATCTTTGATTCAGAATATTCTCCAGTAGAAATATTAACAACGCCATTTTTACTTGACTTCCTCGATTTTTACCATATTGAAACGATTGGGAAGCGTCAACTGTGGCCATTCTGTTATCTCTTGATATCTTTCTAGGAACCAAGCATTCCATTCTTTATTCCTCCAATTTATGAACAATTGTAACTACTCCCATTTCCATTTTATCTGAAATATCTCTGACAGACAAACATGCACCAACTGGTATCGATTATAGGACTTGTGGCCTCCTGAAAAATCAACTTATTATGTTGAAGTAATGAACGATAAATTTAATTATCAAATCAACATAAAGAGCACACGGCGGGTGTGATCGTTCGGGAGGGGATACTCACTACTCCATGGCACCTGATCCCATCTCTGATGTTTGGAGGTCCGTGTTTGCTCTACTTCTGTTTTGTATTGTTTTATGGATTTTGATATTGAATACTGTTTATTATCTCCATATCCTTCATGTTAACCTTGAAAATGAACAATGATCGAAGTAAAAAAAAAATCTGGAAACAATACAAATATGTAAAAATGGCAAAAATACAGATCTTTGGAAATTCAAAGATTGGATTAGGTGCCAAGGAAGAGTAAGCATCCCCTGCTGACTATTTACAGCCGTCATGAGCACCGCTTTGTATCACATAACATCTGCTTTAAATGTATGTATTCATACTAGAATTTATGCTCTTATATCTTTAAAAAAGTTAATATATTTTTGACAGTCTGTACAAAGCTTGAATGTTCAAATTTTTAATTCTTGAAAAATCAAGAACTGACATAAGAAGTTGTTCATTGAGTTTTTTTTCTAATTTGTAAGGTCCATTTACCAATGAAACTCTGTTGGATTTTTGGCGAATGATTTGGCAGAACCGATGCACCCGCATCGTAATGTTGACAAATCTGTTTGAAGGAGACCGGGTTTGTTTGATAATTTCTTAATTAACGATAATATTCAGTAAAACATACTTTAACGTATTAAAAATGTCTTAGATCTGATATTTTTCTTTTATTTGTTCGTTTATTTGTTGCTCTATCTTTCCGGCAGATGAAGTGTTTACAGTACTGGCCGGAAGCAGCAGACATGCGCTTTGGCCCCTTCCTGGTTAGGGTGGACACACAAGACGTCTTTGAGCAGTACATCATCAGACGGATCATCGTGGAAAAAGTAGCTGAAAGATAACATAACAATCCCTTCAGATAAGAATTTTACAAAGCTTAAAATTTACTTTTCGTATTTTCGAATTGAGCACCTGTGTTTTTGTTCTTTTGGAATTCTGTTAAAGGAATCTAGAAAAATTTGCTGTCATGAATAAACGCTTTCCTTCAGTTAGAGCGTTGCATAAATTGTCTCAAGTCTGTAGGGTTGCTAATTTTCGATAGGACTTTTTATTTTCAATTAAGGATACTATTTACTTCACTTTAAATATTGTAAAAGCGAGTCAAGGTTTTTTTTCTTTAGGATTTTGATATGAATTTAATATATGTTTAGGGAGATGAGAGAAAGCGGATTACCCAGTATCACTTCACTGCCTGGCCTGATTGCCGAGTCCCAGACGATATCGAGACGTTACTGGAGTTCCGGAATTTCATCATTCACGGTATCCTGCCCGAGGAAGGGCCAATTGTAGTCCACTGCAGGTACTATCTTTTGAACAATTTTAATTCCTTACTAAATAAATATATTGGAATATTTTTTTAAATATGATTTAATCTATCTATGTTCTACACAAAGTCTTTATTCTAGTTTTACTTACATTACGTCATTACAGCGCAGGTATTGGTAGGACGGGGACATTCATTGCTCTTGATTCACTTCTGAAGGAAGCAGCTGCTATGGACAGTATTGACGTCATCAATTGCGTCTCTAAGCTACGTCAGCAGAGGGCGTTTTCAATCCAGACAGATGTACACAAATTGATAGGCCTATTCTTTTACGTAAATTTTATCAATTATGTCATTAATTTAATTTTTAAGTATATATGCTGCTTTCTTTTCTCATTTAGATGCAGTACGCGTTCCTGCACGATGCCATAGTACACGCTGTGACTCACCACAATCTACCAATTCCCATTCATAAACCGGACGAGATGTTGACAAATTGATCAATCGTGAATACAACAGACATGTACATATAAAACCATTTACCAGCGACCCAGGCAATGAAGGGGATTTTCAAACTTTGTTTAGAGATTTCCTGAAGATTTCTTATGAAGATGGTCATGAAATTGTGATGTAATTGTTTTTATTTAATGATTTTTTGCTTTAACATTTTTTTAATCTATTACAAATTATTTTTAGTTCGGTGTGCGTTGTGATAAAAGTTCTTGGTTTGTTTATTGTTTGTTTATTTGAAATAATGATGATTGTTTAAATGGCTTTGTTTTCTTTGTACATACATTTCTATGCTACAGTATAGTAACACTGGTCTTGTATTTGAAGATATATTTTGATTAAAATGTAAATAATTCTAACAATATGATGTAAATATAATAATTTAAATGTTGCTTATTTTGATTTACAAACTATAAATGTATATTATTTAGGCCATTTTCGGGCAAACCTATGTTATTAAACTGTAGATGTTTGTATATATCATATTGATTTTATGTTGCTTACTCTGAGTTTTTGAGATAAGATTAATATACAAATTTTCAGACTTTGAAAATTGCATTTCGATATGCTAGTTTACTGTCATGATAGTAATAAAAGCAATTTAAAAAATTATTTAAAATATTAAAAACAACGAATGAATAAAGCTACAGGAATTCAAAACCCTGTTTTTAATATATAGCTTTGATGTCGGTATTTTTTGGTAAGTATATATAAATACATGATCCAGGGTGCAATTTCATATAGAACATTTGATGATCTCTTTTTTCCTACGCATCTGAGTTGTTTAATATCATTTTTTTTTTAAAAATCACCATTCTTTCTTTGAAAAAATATACAGTCAAAAAAATTATGTATTTCAAATTTTAAGGACTATATTGATTTAATTAAATGATAAACATCATTTCAAGAATAAATTGTTGAACAGTACTCGTGAGTTTCTACTTTCCTGCTGTTATTGATAAGGGGTGTTTAAAAAGGCTTGGTACATGAACAATTGTAACTGAAATCCACTTTTTATCTTTGTAAGGATTTTAATGTAGTTTATAAAATCCAGTATAAGTAAGTTAATTAAACTTAAAATTGATTGTTAGAATATAATGTTGATTCTCTTTTGGTTTTATTAATTTAAATAAATTTTAGTTACTTTGATGGACGTGTTCGATACAATTTGTCCGGCCACCTCTCTATGTTGTTTTGTCTGTATTTTTTTTTTTTATGATTCCATCTTCAAAACTTATATTAATGCTTTTTTTAAAAGAGAAAATTAAGAACGAGAAAAATTATGTGAGAATTATTCCAAGACCAAAAATCTAGAAAACACAAAAGTGAAGAATTTCGGAAATCGTGTAAACATTTTAAAATCTTTAACTCAAAACAGCATGATATTTAGTAATATTGATAAAACATATACTCGTTATATACGTGTAATAATTTCTCTTAAAATAAAGCTCATCTGATATACAGATTGAAACAAATATTGAGTATTATAAATTTTAAAATACACTCAGAAAGGTGAAAGCTTCCCTTAGATAAAACAAACAATAGAAAACGACCAAAAAAAGTCAATCTTGAGTCAAAAATGTTTTGAGATGAGAGCTTTTAGCTAAATTCACAAAATGAACAAAAATGGTGATTTCCATAGTTAAAGTTGCATGGACACAGATTTGAAGTTAATATTTTCTGTATAATATTACGACTTATATATTTTAATAACATTTCACACAAAAATAAATTAAAAATCTTATTTCATCTAAAAGTTATTAAAACTTCAAATCTTTAGACGGGTTGATTAACACATCCTTGCACTTTCAAAAATTTTCATTTTATTCTTAATACTTAGGAAGGGTGGCAATCTTGTTGTGTTTAAATGAAAAATATTAAAACTATAATCCGTTATCTTTGATTTATGCTTTGGAAATTGTTACTTGAAATGCAGTCTATTTCTGCCAATGCTATTAAGCATGATTTAGTGATTTCACATTTTTCGTCTTTTGGGTTATTGTGTCAATACTCTATCGATACTTCTTCTTAATTGTAGGGTGGCATATTTATGCCATCAACATATTTTTTGTTAATATAGCATATCATGCCAAGTCAAGATAATTATCTCGTCAAATTATGATAAATTTCTGGTTTGTTGACAAACATTGACTTTATATCTTGCCTAGTCAAGATAAGCTATCAGATTTGTTGCGATAGCTATTTCGACAGGACGACTTATCTTGCATCATGAATAAACAGCTATCGCAAAAACACGATTCCTTATCTTGACTGGACAAGATATAAAGTCGGCGTTTGTCAACAAACCAGGGGCCAGTTTCACAAACTGTCTTATGACTAAGATCTGTCTTAAGACCGAAAATTATCGTAAGATTGCACCATAGCTGTTTCACAAAACTGTCATACCGTACGATAATCTATCAAAATCTTAAGACAACTAGATACACGTCATAAATCTAAAGTGAGACTGGCGACAGTATATATTCTGGCTAAAAACCGAAAGATATTTAAAGATAAACGGTTCGAGTTGGAATTACCAACTTTAAAGTTGGAATTACTGTACCAACTTTAAAGTTGGAAAAGCCAAGATTGCAGGTGGAATTACCAACTTTAAAGTTGGAATTACCAACTTTTAAGTTGGAAAAGCCAAGATTTAAGTTGGAATTTCTAACTTTAAAGTTGGAAAAGCCAAGATTAAAGGTGGAATTACCAACTTTCAAGTTGGAATTACCAACTTTAAAGTTGGAAAAACCAAGATTAAAGTTGGAATTACCAACTTTAAAGTTGGAATAGCCAAGATTAAAGTTGGAATAACCAACTTCAAAGTTGGAACTAGGAGACTTATTGTTCAAAGAACAATAAGAGGTCTTTCCACATTTTTAAATTTCTTATAGTTTTTTTTTATTTAAATCTCTAAATTTAATTTTTAAGGAAAATGGCTTGAAAGATAGTGAAAATTTAAAAAAAAATTAAATGACCTTGACCTTTGACCTTGATCAAATCTTCAAGGTCAAAGATCAAGGGTCACATTACAATTGACCCCATGCCTCTATGACTTTTAGTTCTATAGTTATAAGGTTAAATATTAAGTGCAAAGAAGTTAAAGGGCAATAACTCATATAAGGGGTCATTGAATCCTTTAGTACTTATACAATGAAGATGTGCCTGGAGACCCTTAAGACATTATTGAAGGTTTCATGCCTCTACGGTCTACGGTTTTGAAGTAGTAGCAATAACAATGTTTTTCTCATAAGGGGCAATAAGGGACATATGAAAGATGCAAAGAATGATTGTATGTGTTAAAAGAAAAAAGAGATATAAAAAGAGCTTAATTTCTCATTTTTGGAGTGACCTTGACCTTTGACCTTTGCATAAATTTGAAGGTCAAAGGTCACTGAATCTTATGCACTTGGTCCCATGTCTTTACGACTTGTCGTTTTGAAAATTTTTAATTATTTGTAAAATTCAAAAAGTTTCAGGGGCAATAACTCATTGAAGG
>PRKT01000193.1:207098-351293 GCA_003671525.1 Saccostrea glomerata
GGGGGGGAGGGGTCCTGTCCACAAGTACCTGTGGTTTTCCTATGCGCGGAAATACAAAAAAAAATAAGTGTAGAAGATAATACAAAAATATATATACTCCTGATATATGTAATCTATTTAATATTTAAGAAGCTATAATATAAATTGAAGTATATCTTGCTGCAAAAATCCAATAATTATTTAAATTTCCTTCTAATATATATAAAACACCCTTTTTTGCATTGTAATTTAATCAAATGACCCATTGGTTATAATTATTTTAAACGATTTCTTGATAGTAAAAACATAATAAAGGGGAGTAATCAAATGTTGAATCCGCTTTTGATTGATCTTGAATCTCGAAACTCGTATTTCGAATCTCGAATCTCGTATTTTGAATCTCGAATCTCGAATGAGCCTTCTGGGCTTTCGTAGTCCTTTGGATCAATCATACATATAAAAATAAGTTGAATATTTAATAAATTTATTTCTTTGAATTCTGCATGTCGATTTTCACTGTTTTTTTTTTGTAAAGAAGAGTACACATATTAAATATCCACATATATATCACAATAACATTAAACTTCCATTTTATTTCAAGGGCTTTGAGAAGGAAAGAAAATACATAGCTGCACAAGGTAACGTGCAAAATTAGGAATACATGTTAATGGAAACAAGGATTCTACAGTAATTTTTATCGAATCACAATAGAAATAACGACTAAAGCAGGAACAAGTTTTGTTTCCAAAATAATAAAAACAATATACAGACCAAGATTTCTGATTATCAAAAATGACTTGAAATTAAAAAGGGCTACAGTGACTTTTTTTCAGGTCCATTTAATCACGAAACGACTGTTTTGTTCTGGGAAATGATCTGGCAATACAACATTTCTAGAGTATTGATGCTAACTAAACTAATGGAAGGCGACGACGTGAGCTGATTCTAAACTTAAATATCTTTATTATTAATGATTTTATAAATTTGGTAATATATATCAAGAACATGAACGTATATAGGCACTTCTTAGAAAATGTATTTTTGCCAACAGGAAAACTGTACTACTAATTAAAGTTGCTGTTCTTGTACGGCATCTAGTCAAATCTTATTGTTATACCTCTACTGATTTTTCACTACATAAAAGTAAATCGATATATTTTGCTGATTTCCTGAAAATCACCGTAAATAAACCGATTCCCTGTAAAACAGACTGATTCCCTGCAAAAAAAGTACGTTTTTTTGATGAAATGATACACTACCTATTCGGAACACTTGACATTTTCTTTCAACTTACGACAAACTTAAAAATGTTCCGAATAAACTCATGAATATTCATTAGTGAATCGAAATGCATCGCGAGTCAACTGGTCCCATATCAGTAAAAAAGAACCAGTTTACTGGAAGCAAACGACAACAGAAATGGCGTGCTCAATTTTGCGTAATGTTACTTTCGATTTTACTTAGTAAAAACTCGGACAATGAACTGATTTATTGATAAAATGGAATTCCTTTCATGACTGTATTCTGTTTTGTCGTATTTTATCTATTCCTGTTGTAATTAAACATTGTTACTGAATACAGTATTGAATATAAATTTTCAAATGTCTTGTTTGTATCGGTATAATAAAACAGTTAAAGTATATCATCTCGGGAGTCAGCAAGATTCCAGTTCCCCTCGAGCAAGCCTATTTCCCTCGGTGCAAGCGCCTCGGGAAATAGACTTGCTCTTGGGGAACTGGAATCTTGCTGACTCCCTCAACGATATACTTTAACTGTACACTGTGATATATTACAGATGCAGTGCGTGCAGTACTGGCCCTTAGCAGAGGAGAGAATAGGACGTGTAAAAATTACTCCACAGGGCTGTCGTATATTGGAATGCATGACGATTAGAACTTTTCTTTTAGAGAGGGTACATCGTATTAATTATTTGTTTTGTAACTATTCTTGTTGCATTATACGTTTAAAAATCTTTTTGAGTTTAAATGTTCAAAGTTAAAACCATTTCTATCTGGGAAATATTTAACTTCTACAAAAACAGAATTTGGATGTCCTTACTTTAATTTAAATGTAAGAAACTATGTATTTTTGATTGAACTCTGTACAGGATGATGAATCACGAACCCTAAAGCATTACCAATTCACGGGGTGGTTAAAGAACAAAATCCCAAGTAACGTAAATACAATAATACAGTTCCATAACTTAGCCAGATTTGAGGATGACGATGAGACAGGACCAATTGTTATTCATTGCAGGTTTGAAAAAGTATAAATTAAAATGGAAAGAAAAGATCAATTTCAATACATATTTCATTATAATTCCAATCTTCATTTTATTTATTGATTTCCTGTGTTTTGATTGGACGAGAACACGTACGAGAACACGTTTAAGAAAATTTTTACACATCGATAAGATTTTCAATCTGACAGAACTACTTTCTTGACCTAGCTTCTGGGCTTTCGTATAAACAATGAAAGCAGTTAAATTTCTGTCCTGTTTTAGCTATATTATGAATACAAGAAACTTCAAAATTTAATTGAATAAAATAAAACTGGCGACAAACGACTAAACAGCTGACAGACACCATGAAAACGACGCCACTGTCTGATCACGGGTGTGAATTTTAAAAATCGCTGATGTCATATTCTCGATGTTCATAATACGAAAAAATCATCTGTTTGTATCGTTGTGACAGGGAAAAGAAACGTTCCTCAAACTCTTGCCTTATTAGCATCAAATTCATATTTACTTTCCATATTGTTCCCCATGATCAATTTTTGAACAAACCAGTGCAAATCGAAGACGTCGTCAGTCTGCAACTTTCGCTATGATAGTTGTCGTTTATGTCAACATGGCCATGGTCAAGGACGAACTGTTCTGAAGTAAACTCGTAATTATGATATTTGTTGACTTAAACAGCATTCGATAAGTCTTTATAAGTTTATGTATCGAATGTTTTGACAATTTAAGCTGAACTCTATCGAAATTCATCTCGATTACGTTCCTTTGCGGTAAAATGTATTCCTACGCCGTCCAGAAATAACGGATTGTATGGAGGCCTCAAAGAGAAATAATTTAGATATTTTTAAAAATTCGATATTGGAATTATAAGAATTAAACGTTCTTTTTGAAAAATTTATCGATGTGTAAACTCTTGACATTTTACTCACAAACTTATCATAAAAGTGCTTCGCACTTTTATTTAGTTTGTGAGTAAAATGTCAAAAGTTTACACATCGATAAATTTTTTAAAAAGAAATTAATCCTATAATATATTTTGATTTTAATTAGTTATGTAATATTTTAAAATAAAACAGTACTTGTATTATGATTTTGATGAATTGTGTCTCAGCGCGGGTATTGGGAGAACCGGAACATACGTAGCCTTTGATTACCTGATGGAAGAAGCCAACAAGAGAGGGACTGTTGACGTCATAAACTGCATCGGAAAACTACGTCAACAAAGACCTTTTATGGTGCAAACGTCGGTAGGTTTAGTATTCAGTGATTACATGTACTTTGGACCCCCCCCCCTTCCTCCCCTTGAAATATTTCCTTATTGTGAATTGTGTGTATTTTTTTCAATGTCCTTTAAGGTTTGCATGATGAATGAGTGTAATAAATTGTAAAGAAATGCCTAATAAGCCCGAGGGGTACTATTTTGGGTGTGGGGATATTATATAATTATTGCTGTTTTGGAGGTCAATACAGCGATTTAGACCCCTGATGAGTACGATATTTACTGAGCCCGAGGGGGGAAGTGAATATTGTACTTCGAAGGTGGCTAAATCATCGTACTGACATAAAAAACCCAGCAATAACGGTTTAATTATATGATTAAATGATAGCAAACTCCTACAAGGCTGTTTTTGCTTTATTCAAAAGTTTTTTAAACGAAAAATTTCAGCAAGAACACATTGTAACAGGGAAAATGGAACAGGAATAGTTCAATATACAGTTGTATTGACCTGCAATAATTTCTAATATTGGCCTGGAAGTTCCCGTGAATCATTATATTGACCTGCAATTATTCCTTGTATTGACCTGGAAGGGCACTTGCAGGTCAATATTATACAATTATGGAGTCCATAATTGTTTTATTATATAGTCCGGATTTAAATTAATAAGACTTTGAAGGCTGAAGAACGAGCCCATTTTCATTTACGACACTCCGTAGTTGAAAATTTAAAAAAAAGGGTCAATAGTACAATCTTTAACCTCCCTGTTTTCTTCTCCCATTTTCGCTATGTGTAAGACGTCCAAATGTTTATACATAAATCCTACGATAGGTTTGTCCAACATTTTTCCTGCTCAGATAAAAAACTGGCCACGGCCGTTGCAACTATTATTTACAACGTTGTTTGATGTGTTGATTGTGACGTCACAATACCGCTGCACGCGCACTGACCCTCCGGTGAATACGGCCTTAAATCCGGTGAATATGTAGTGTTATGAACTGTTTGCGCTTGTATAGATTTTAAAGGGATTATAGATAGACTATATAATAAAACGCAATATTCTTCTAACATCGTTAGATCTCAGTCAATCATAGAGAGGGAAATTATTCAATCATATAATAATGAACAAAATTAGTGATATTGTGTTGTTGAATGAAAATATTTGGTAGGTGTATCTTTACAGTTTTCATTTTTTCTATTTGACTTGTGTAATCAGAATTATTAGAGTCGAGCTTTTCTCGTTCTGATTTCTCTCATTATTCCAACTTTAGACTAATTTTGATTTATACTTTAGATATTACTTGGAATTTTGAAATTGTTAATCATTGATGTTAAATCAAGAACAACTGATACCATCTCTGTTTATTTCAGAGATCTTTGTTTTCTTGCTCCATTTGAACTGTGCAATTGGTCTGTTATCCATAATTATAATGAGTTAAAAAAAATTTTTTTAGTGATAATACATTTAAAATAAATTCCCTCTTTTGATGTCAAATATTGAGTATTTTTCAGCATATCTCAAAAGAAAAAAATAAATAGAAAATAAAAGGAAGAAATAAAAGAAAAATTAAACTTGAATAAAAAAAACCTGCTAAATAAAATATTTGGAGAAAACTAACAGCTTTAAGATCAAAAGTCTATTAAACAATACATATCAGGAGCCATGTAAACACGGACATCTGAAATATTAAAGGTGGGATCAGGTGCCATGGAGAAGTGAGAATACCCCTCTGACAATGAAACCCGCCGTGTGCTCCTTTTCATGATATGAAAGAAAACTTGATTTATTGATCGATAGCTAAAAATTTTCTCTTTAGTTTGGAAAAGTTTCGCGACCTCATATCACGATTATGTATTTGTTTTATCAAATTTCCAATTTGATGTTTTCTAAAATAGTTTTACTTCCTTATAACCTCCTTTAAGTGGATGTATGATTTTGAGTACATTTTTAGAAAAGAACAAAGGTCCCATTAAACAGTCTTTTAATCTTTTAACCAAGATCAAATATATTTATATTTTTAATTAACTTAAATTAAATATCAAATGAATATTTTCTAATTCATTATTTCTTCTAAAAAGCTTATAGAAAAAAAACTTTTCAAATGAATCAGATGATTCTTTTCAGGAAGAATACCGTTTTCTGCACGAAGCCTTATCTGAAAATCTCACACATATGTATGTGGACGTCATTTCCTAAAAAAAAGAAGCATCGAGGATATCACAGTTATTTTAAATATGAGTAAAGAACATCCAGTTGGGCTATCAGAAGAATTAAAATTATTATAACATCATTGCTATTGAAAGAGGGAATTGAATAATCTTTGTGAAATATATGTACTCTTTGAGTTTTTATTGATTTTGTGTACTGTGCTTTTGCAAATAAGCTACTATCTCGGAGAGAGAGAGAGAGAGAGAGAGAGAGAGAGAGAGAGAGAGAGATTCCTGTACATCTGAATTTTATTACTAAATGTTGTTACACTTCCAATTGCAATTGTATAGTATTAAACATACATATATGAATTCTCTTTGCATGAAAAAAACGTATTGATTTTAACACCAGTGACAACAATGTAGAGTATGAAATGGTATCGAACAAAACAAGTGTTAGATTACAAACTGTAATATAAATGAATCAACACAAATGGTCCTGTATTGTATTAAACCATATATTAATTGAAGTTCACACTTTTGTATTTCTTACTTTGCACCGACTTCTTCCGAACTTTTAATAAAAATTTGACATTGATCATTTAAAACATACTTCTCAATCGAGTTCACCTTTTCACCAACTACCATGTTTCTGTTTGACACGTCTAATTGGTGAGGTAAAAAAGTTGAAATTGAGAACCTTGGCTTATTTATTTTATAATATAAGGTCCAATATTTAGGAAACCCCGCTTTTTTTCAAATTAAAACAGTGTTCGATCTCAATAAATCTATAAACAGTACAAATATTTAAATAGGGAATAAAATTCGGCCACCAACAATTTTTGAGATTTGGGATCAGGTACATACGAGTAGTAAGCGTTCCCTGTTGACCAGTCACACAGAGCCATGAGTCATATTTATTCTTTAACTTTTCATAGTCAAAATTCTGAAGAGGTCATTATAACGCCTATAGAGCTTTCGAAATGCCTACTTGAACGAGGCTGTTGAATTTCCTAATATCAGCTTAACAATGAGTGGCATGACCTGCTTAAAAAATTGATCACACTTAGAGCAAGCTCTTGAGAAGCGAACAATTAAGCTGGGAGACATTAATATAAGCAGGGGGATAGAGGAATATTACTATATAAATAACGAAAGTTTTTGAAGTCAGCTTGTGTGTGATATAATTTAGTTGCTAATTGGTTTTTATTGCCTATAGTCAGTAGATTATCCAAATGTGAAAGAGATAGGGCAGACTCAATTATCGTCATAATTTCATCAATATTATGAATTCTGTGTAAGATCACATCAGGCGAAAGACCAAAAAGAAGGCTTTGACGTTTTGTCAGAATAGTTTGGGATTTTAGATGGATGTTAAAATCTCGCATTATGGATGCAAAACACAAAAATTAGATAAAAAGATTGATATGTTATATATGACTGATTTTGGAAAGGAATGACGTATATTAAAATAAAATCCCCAAAATATAAAGAAATCGTTAGTTTTATTCGGTTTTTAGATATGCGACTTTTTACTGTTTTCAATGTTATTGTTTACAAAATTATTTACACATTTTTAAAATTTTGACAAAATTTTGCAAATTCCTCCACGATCAGTACAGTGTATGTAACAACAAAAGTTAGATATAAGTTATGACCTTTACTTTTGTATTGTTAACTTCCCTTACTTATGTAGCAGTATACCAATATCACCTGGGTGAAATGGAGTTTGTATATCTCAGATGTTACGATACGCAAGAGCATGTTCGATGAACGAACAATTTCTAAAACGAAGCAAGCTTTAAACAAATAGTAGTTGATGAAAGAAGACTATCAACAATCTTATTTGAAGCCAAAATGTTGCAAGTCTTATGACAACTTATCACCAAATACTGTAAATCACGTTTTATTCGCGAGAACTTAATTTTCGCGCAATTATGCGAGACAATGAGCTCGCGAAATGGTCATCCTCACCTTTAAAAGTATTCCTTATGATTATATAGAGGAAAAACATCAATTCGTGAAAATAATGTCCCGCTAATAAAGAGTCAATGACTATCTCGCGAAAATAAGGTGTCGCGAAAATTAAGTGATCTACAGTATAGAGTGGTGCGGACTGGCGTTTTTTACACTTATTGTTATGCCATTATTTTCATATGATTTTTTTTATTTTCCCGTTTTCACGATCATGACACGGAGAACATGGTTGGTGTCAACGGTCGAAAGGGGATGCTTACTCCTCCAAAGTACCTGATCCCACGTGCTCTGCTCCCGATTTGATCATGATGACTGTTATCTCCTTATTTTTTTGTAACCAACTGATGATTCTTTTTCAGTTTTAAATTACACTTTTGCTACTTGAGTTTTACCTAAATGACAATTTAATTACAATATATTAAGAATTCTACTCCAAATTATTGTTCAAGTGCCATTTATGGAAATTTAAAGTTGAATAAACAATTTAAATTACGTAACCGCTAGGATTTTAATAATGTTTCTTTTTTATACGTTTATGTTGCATCGTATTCTTTAAAAAAAATTGTGCGTTCTCATAACTATTAATATGCTTTGAACCATTATTTTAAGTAACAGGTTTCTGCAGTATTTCAAAAAAAGTATTTTCATCAAATATATTTTTTCATTCGTGTTTAGTTTCATTCAAATATAAATCATTCGCATATTTAAAATGAGGCAACTTTTCACATGCAGACTAACGGGAAACTTTGTTTTGTCAGTGTTTGATTGTCTTATGTATTTACAAAATCTTCCTATCAAGAAATCCCCAAATCAACGGCAGTGTGCTGCTTCCAAAATCATATCACTGTTTCAGTCCAGCTGATCATAAAACGCCTGATGAAGCATTATTTTGCAAACTATGAAACCTGAACTGGTCACAGTTTTTTTCTTTTGGTCTTCAAAAAACCCGATTGGAAACTCTCGTATATTTGACTTAACTTGAAAAGATGCCTTCACATTTTGGTCTAAGGTATGGTCTAAACAAAGAAAAAGGCTTCCGTTTGCCCTGACAGGAAGGACGGGTGTTGCCGACCGATAGTGTATGCTTACCCGGCCTTTCCAGAGTTACATGTTCGTTCTGCTCGGAGTTTGAATTGATTCAAGGGACTTCTGTGTTTACATGTACTTCCGTTTCGGGTTTTTTTCCCCTACGGAATAAGTGTATCAGTAATTTTAATCTTAAAGCTACTAAAATTACTTTTCAGAATTGTTTTGCTCTCCTTGGCTTGCTGGGACCTTGGTCAAGTTATTTAAAAAAATGAATAAATTGAATGAACATTATTATCAATACATAAGGAAAGAAGTAAGGAAGTTGTCCTCATTGATGCTCAACTGATTATTTTTTTGTGATTTGTATCCCTTTGAAAGAATTTATGAAGAAGGAGCCATTAAACCAGGAAAGAAAAAATTAGTCATTTTTAATTTGATATATTTAACCATTACTAGTGAGTTTCGTTAACTTTCTATATTCATAAATGCATGTCTGAATTTCGGGTGTAAAGTTGAAAGTTGTGTTTTACCTACTTTAGCGCTATACAATGATAGATCTGACGTAATGCCAATGTCAGTGAAACTTTCTTAACTAAAGAGACTACATTACTCATTATAACTTCTGTGATTTTAATAATGTAAAAAAATCAATTTCTGTTGAACTTTAAAATATTTCATCCTTTAAAACATTTTTTTCATATTCCTATATAAGATTTATCTTAGTAGCATCTTTTATGCTTCTATTTTATACCATTTTGCTATATCTAGTATCAGTATAAGGAAGTTTCACAGTCTTCTGTGTTTAACAAAACGGAAAAACGTTGTTAAAGTCTAAGATGTATAGAGTTTGCCTTATTAAATGAGGCTTAAAGGGAATGAGGCACCAAAAAGAAGTTGGGGAGCGTATGCGGAACATCTGTAACGGTTCCCGTTACAATCAGTCCTAGTTTATCATTTTGGTCTTCAAAAATCTCCTCTTCTCCGGAAAGTTGTCCTCATATTTTGGTCTCAGTTATCGTCTGAACAAAGAATAAAGTTCCGTTTGTCCGATCCTGACAAGAAGGACCTGGCGAATGTTACCGACCGGTAGTGTGTGTCTGTCTCGCGTGGCGAAATTGTTAGAGTGTCTGCTCTAGAGCCGCGAAGTAAGGAGTCGATCCTTACGTGGCGGGTTCGAATCCCATTTTGTGACGTAGAGACCGGTTCTCCGGATGAGACTGTATAAACCGAGGTCCCGTGTCGTAGTAGGTGCTGGCACGAAAATAATCCCTCCCTGCTCAATGACCTTAAGTGCCGATTTGAGGGTCAAAATTTGTAGCTCTCCACCGCAAGTGGTGGTGTCTCCATATAAGTGAAAAATTATCGAGAGGGACGTAAAACAACAAACAGTCAATTAACCAATTCCCCGGCATTTCTACAGTTACGCGTTCGTTGTCCCTTCAACTAATACAAAAGGGACTTCTGTGTTTTATCACTTCCGATTCTGTTTTTTTTTTCATCGGAATCAGCGTCTCTTGTGATTTTATCGGTGTAAACGAATGAAAAATTATTAAAAGAAATTTCCGAACTGCTTCGCTTTTATCTCCTTGGCTTGCTCGGGCCTTGGTCAAGTTATCAGAAAAATGAAAAAATTAAATGAACAATATTATGAGCAAATAAAGAAGGAAGGAAGTTGTACTCAGTGATGCGCACTTGATTATTTTTGTGATTTGTACCTCTTTGAAAGAATTTATGAAGGAACCATGAAATCAAGAAAGGAAAAAATCTTCGTTTTTAATTTTATGTATTTTACCATGGGCAGTGAGTTATAATTTTTTTCATTCATTTATACATGTCTGAATTTCGGATTTAACGAGGCCCAATCTACTTGAACTGCGCATACGTTTTAACGCAGCGTCGACTCAGGCACGTTACAGTACCCTTGACTGCCGTCACAATTAAACACAGTAACGTCACAATTAAAATGAAGTCAAATTGCGCTAAAATGTTTCGCTGATCTTGGATACGTGGTAGCTCTATAGAATAAACATGTTGAAAGCTGGTATTTCTATTATTTACATCTTTTTTAAAAATATTTTTTTTAATTAATGAACAACTTTGGAACATGATTTATTTTAAGGTATCAATTTCTTGGTACATATTCATTAATTTTACCCTGTTTTATTTTAATTTGTGAGTTAAAAAAACACTGCAACCAAAAGTAAACGATTTTAGTCTTTCTCGTTGAACATGTTGAAGTGTTTATACACACCTTTTTTTTTTATTGAGGATTTAAATATGCATGGATCAACTTGAGTTGAAAAAAATCAGTCTATGAATAATTTAAATGCAACCCCTGAAATATTTTTTTTATATATATTACATGTCATATTAGCAAAATTCGTCATTTGTCGCCTTTTTGTCGCCCCCCTCCCTTTTTCATGTATAACAACGTCGCGTGTTAAGAAACAAAATAATGCATGGAGAGAAAATTATTTCAAAATGTAAGAATTATGAATTTTTTTTAGAAACTAATACAGTATTGCAATCGATTATTGATGTTATGTAAACCCATGGCGACTTATTTCATATCTAGTTGGATAAAATAAATCCTAATTTTGTGTTCTGATATGCTCCCTTTTCACTGCAATAAAGGCTACCTCCAATTTTCTTTTCATTTTTTATAAGAAGAATGAAAATTGCATGATATATGTGAAAAACAAAACATTTCATCATGTATTTTTTTTTAAATTTTCAATTTCTTTGTTTATTGGATAATTTTACTATGTAATTGTGTATAAAAACACGAAAAATGGTCCATATCTTGACAGTGCCCCCATTTCACTACAATAAAGGCAAGGTAACAAAATTTCATTCTAATTTTTCTAAGCATAATACAAACAAAAATATTTCCAAAAATAAAATTTTTTTATCATTCCGTTTTCGTAATTTTCAACTAGATCGGGCCTCGTTAAAGTTGTGTTTTACCCATTTTAGCGCTATACAATGATAGATCTGATGTAATGCTAATGTCAGTGAAACTTTCTTTACTAAAGAGACATCAATACTCATTACAATTTCTGTAATATTAATAATGTAAAAAACAATTTATGTTTAACTAAACATTTCATCATTTAAAACATATTCCTAGCTAAGATATATTTTAGTTGCAAATAATATGTTTTATGCTTCTATTTATACCATTTTACTTCATCTTGTATTAGGACTAGCTGCCCTGCAGTATACGTCAGTTTCACAGTCCTCTGTGCCTGATAAATGGGTAAATAATGTGGAAGCGTCCTTGGCTGTTGACGGAGATCCCTACACATATACGGTCACTGAGGATGGTGTGAATAACTACTGGAAGATAACTTTTGATTCAGAAAGAACATTCTCCTGTTTTACTATCATCATCAAATCAGGTGTGTAAATATGTCTGTATGTTTTTACGTTCATTCGAGATTTTCACTCATAAATACTGAAAGGAAAAAGAAACGCATAAGAGCATACTTAGGGAAAGATATTAAACTATGGGCTGAAAATTATGAACATTTGTCAAAATTATTCAACCATGAAATGTATAGCGTCACGTCGGGGAAGTGATAAAAAGGCAAAAACAAGTGAATGTTGATGATGGGAATTTTGTGATCACAATTTGTAGTGCCAAGGGATGATTAGAGTTAAAGACATAATTTTCTATATTTTCATCCAGTATAAAATTCTTGCAATCACGGTATGGCCGACTCAAGTTACATGGGGTCTAGTAATTGAATTGCATAAGTGAATAAAAAGGCAACAACATGTTGCTGTGCAGTTTTTTTTTTAACTTTTCAACCAAAAAAGTTTTTCGGTTGTCAGAGAGTTAATTTAAAATGTTTCCAACCAACCATGATTGTGACGTTGGCGCGTAACAACGTCAAATCAAGATAGGGCTTTTCATCATGCTACCTCGGTTATTATCAATGCATTATCACTGAAACCGATATTTTTACAGCAGACAATCATTCTGATATTTTCACCCCAATACTGACAGAAACTCTCTGCTCTAATTTGGTGCGCGAGCTTGGCAACTTTACGTCGATTTTACTCTCACACGCGCACGTACGCGTCGTATGCGTAATGCTTTTAGCATGTTCACACTGGGAAAATGTAGTCAGTGTTTGTCAAGACTTTTTTACAAACATTCACGTGTACCAAACCAGCTGGATTCTGTAAATTCTATCCTAAATCGAAAATTCGTGGGATTCACTTGGCGGGGGGATTTGTTGGATTTTGTATTTTACAGCTTCTCTCAACCATTAAGACTATCGTCGGAAGGGTTGAATAATAATCTTATGAGAAAGATAAATGCTCTGATAAATTCAATGCACAGGAAAATCAAAACTGTTACCAATGTGCAAGGGAGATGATGAGAATTTTAATTTTAGGGGGTATCGTATATCAAATTCAATAACTCGGGAATTATCAGTCAAAGTCACACAAGATTTTGTAAATTGTTGTTTAAAGATGAAGTAAAATGTTTGATAACAATACTGGAAAACATTTTTGAAATAATAGTTTTAATTTTATATAAAAGTTTACTATGCATTTCTTTTTCCTTTCAGTATAAATACACAGTGCTAATTTTGATTTGTTCTATGGACTTAAAGCATTTGTTTTTTAACCCGCGACGTAACCTTGGATAAACTTTTAACTTCGCAACTCTACAGCAAACGCTCCAAAACAGGTCCACGCGGTCTTTAATAATTTGTTTTTAAATAGGGTCTAGTGTTAAGCTTCAAAACTGTCGCTACGTTTTTGTATGACCTTCATAGTGAGCTTAATAATAACCTCTTGGCGTCTTTTTGCCCGTCCGTCTGTCCATCAGGTTACGTCATATACTGACAACACTATGAGGTATTGATTTGAAATTTTGCACACATTACTTCGCACTTTGGCTTGTGTAAAATACCATTATAACAAACCTCGAGACTTTTCTTGACCATTCAGCCATTTTTATAATTGTTCATTGTGCCCCAACATAATTTTTTATTTAAAATGTAAGAGTTAAGATTTTGCTATTAAGTTTTTGTAGTGTTCACCATGAAACATTGTTTAAAAGTTCCATCGATATAAAATGTAACTGTGTAATATTGACCATAAACGTCCTTTTTAAAATGAATTATGACCAGTTTATTTATCTTTTGAAATTTGAGAGGCAGGGTTAGAATACTTATTTATTTAACATGTTTATGAGATAATGAAACTGAAACAAAATGTCAAAAATAAGTCCTTTGCTCATCCGAATGTTGTTTAAATACATCCAATTGAAGAAATATAAAGAACCATTATCGGTTCTGATACAAAGATATTTAGATACCAGAAATTGCCATATGGAAACTGTTTCAACAATGTAAATGTGTTGATATGTTTTAGGGTTCACAGAACTTAATGAATCTAACAATGAATCTAAATGATACATTGATTCTTTTCCTTATTATAACTTCAAAAAACCCACTAACTTTTAAAGAAAATGTTTGTACAATCAAGAAAACCAGATACTTTTTATAAAGACTACGACGTTTCTTTCGTTTTCAAGTACCATATAATTGAAAGTAGATTTGTAAATATGCATAGTTGAGCTTGATAGAATCATCAAATGCATCACCGCTTAACATTATTATCTCTCTATAACATTTAGTAAATTTTAAAAGTCATAAATATCGTTAATTTATTGATGCACGTTTGTATACAGAAAAAACCTGACCCACCTCCATGCTGAAATGGATAATTTTCGCGCCTCTATCGTAGGAGAGTTACAATCTCGAAACTCGCGTATTGCTATTACGTATAATATTTCTTAAATATATGTACATATTTTAATTTGCAGGTCAATATTCTTTGTCCGTTGGTACAGATGATGAACTTGAACAGTATTGCACCAGTTTCAGCTTGAAAACTTTACACTTATCGAACAATATTACAAAGTGTTGTTTTAAACAGCTGAGAGGAAGCTCTTTAACCTTAACCAGAACAGATCAGGGAGATCTTCGACTGTATGAATTCTCTTTCAAAGGTAAACCACTACTAATGCTTTACAGATCAGTAGGTCCTTAGACTAAAAATTGAATGAACTCGTCCACTTGACAGAAAACCATAAATTAAATTGAAATGAGTATTTTATGCCAGGTGAACTGAATTTTGCTTTTTAAAGTTTAAAATATTATTTAGTACTTAAAATGAGCCTAAAGTTATCTTAGCCAGTCCTGTGTTTAAATTTTGTTAGAGGAACTATGAAAATGGTCTAGCTTTAGTTCCTGTATAATCTAAAGTTCGTAATGTGAAACTTGTGGAAGAATTCTTGTTTGTTTTGAATAAAAATTCCGTTGCATAGAAATACAAACTTCAGTTAATGTAAAAAAAAAATAACACATGAAAAATCAAATCTTTATGTAATTTCACACAAAATAATAGAAATTTAAAGGATTTATCATTTGTATTAATTTCTATTTTTGAAATATGGGAAGCAGGTAGCAATTGTGCTCACAAAAATATTTATAAGAATGAGGATCTTTTATAATTTTTTTCAAAAAATAAGTTGTTGTCGTTTTCTATAAATATTCTTTACGTTTTAAGACTGTTCCGAGAACCATTATGGTGAAAAGTGCTCGAAATGCAACAAATCCTGCAGAACTTGTGACCAAGCAGACGGCTCCTGCCTGACTTGTGCTAAGTCTTTCTTGTATGGTAAATTCTGTGATAAAAGATGTCCATATAACTGTTCCGATGGAAAGTGTGACATCATTAGTGGGACATGCAGCTCATGTTACCCAGGATATCATGGAGAAACGTGTGAACCATGTGATATTGGACGGTATGGTTTAAATTGTAACAACTTTTGTAGTGACAAGTGCAGAGGGGCATGTGTGAAGGAAACCGGCGATTGTTTTGAATGCAAAGCACAGCTCTTTAAACCGCCATCTTGTTTGATTTCTGTTTGTGAGTAATTTAGCATATTTTTTTTTAAAAGAAATACATCTAAATTAATTTTATGTCAATTGAACTAATTTCTACTCTTTTTAGAATTTCAATTAGTAATTATTGCAGACACGTAAATTAAGCCTAGTAAATTTGTTTCAACCAGCTGAGTGATATTGCTTTCGTTCCATGAAGTAAAGCTAAAGGAAGTTATATGAAAGCCTCGTTAGAATCCCTTTTTTTTGTTTTTAATAAAAATTCCGTTGTATCGAAATACAAAACTACATTGATTTATAAAATCACATGACAGTTCAATTTTTTTCCATTATTTCACACACAAAACAAATATAAAACATGCTACATTTGCACATTGTAAAAACTGTATAACAACTAAACAGTTATGTCTAACCATATTTTAAATCCAAACGCGTTTTATAAATTAAACACGTTCTGCTGGCAAGAGTAGAGTCATCTTCCCGAAAATGACAAAAATATATATTTGCATTAAACAGGTATTTGGCACAAAAGTGTGTAGTAATATACGGCATTCAAAACACCATAACACGCAAACGGGGTCAAAAGGTTAAACATCACGTTTTATTTTGACGTCACAAACGTTGAACGCCGTGGAAGTACAACGTCATAAGCGAATATCAAATATTTGTCTCACTGTTGCTGTTGCATTGGCTCTTTCATGAACTTGAAGATACCCAAACCATAATACAAGAATTTTGATATATATCTTACATTTGCAGTGAAAGGCAATATAAGTTAATAATGTAAATATAAGCAATGAATCTTTTTTTTTTAGAGATACAGTCGCATTACTACAACGGTGTGTTCAAGCAAATTTCATAACGCGCATTTAGCACATACCGTTGCAATTATGAGACTATATATATAAAAAAATTATGATTCATTGCTTAATTTAACGCTAATTTGAACTTCTATCGAAGCAAAGGAAATCATTAAAAGCTAAAATGACGTATCAGGAGAATTACTAAAAACCCTAGGAATGGCCATGAAGATTGAGGAAACAATGAGAAATAACAGGAAATTCATCTTGTCACCACAATGCATTAAAGGTTTTTTTTAAACATAAAAAAACGACGATATGGAGTGTAAACAAAGATGATTTTGGGATCATTTATCGACTTGCTGGGAAGGAGTCAAAATTTTATTAGTTATCCAGGTTCAGTCAAGAGTGCACGGGGATTTACCTGTCGAAGGCTGTATGGAATACAACCCGGGATAAATCCCCCCTACACCCTTGATTAAACCTGGATAATGAATTTATTTTCTACGTTCCCAAATAAATACTTTGTAAACTATCAACTGTGTCTCAACATACCGATGAGATTTACTACGTACTACAATGACGTCGTGTTATTTGCTTTTTATGTGGTTATTCGAGACAATTTACAACAAAGATTTAAAAATTTTAATGATTTAGATGTTTAACTATAAATATATATATTAAATAAAAATCTTTTTAAGTTGTATTAATGACCAAGACGTGTGCAAAAATAATGATATATACGACATAAGAAATTCGACGGTATTGTAAAATAGCAAGTGAAATCTAGAGGGGAAGAAGGAGGAATTGCTTCTTTTCAAAGCGACATTATTCTCATTTGACACTGTTAAAAAACCGCCCTAAGAGAAATTTTAAAACACAAAAAATCGCCGATTACTCCAATACATGTACATTCTCAAAAGTGGTCCCAAACGATGCCAGCTAAAGGCGCCAAGAGGGTTGACGACGTTCCAGTTGCAGAAAAAGCGAAAATGTAGATTTCCAAGGCTTATATTGTACATAAAATAAAACTGATTCAAATAATCCCAAATACGCTTCCTTTGATTTAATTTAGACCTAATTAAGACCTAATTTTTTTTTCTGATTCATGTGTATATAAGATCAGCTTAATTTAAGCTTTCCACATTCGAAGGAGAAACTTTGCGATGAAATACCTGCAGAATCGGTTCAGAACATCTACGGAATGAAAGTCTGCTGTAACAGAAAATTTCGGGTGGATTCCTTCATGATCACACGCAGAGATGCTTGAGTGTTACAGCTTTAAAAGATTTACTTTAAGTGTTTGTCTTAACACTTTAGTGTTTATAAGTTTTAAATTCAAATATCCATATTTTATACTGCAGATTACTAAATAAACGCGTGGAATTAATTATTGCGTTATTTCGCGAGAAGCAACACAAGCGAAATGAAATTACTCGCCTTTATTTTTATGGTGCTAAAATCTATGTAAAATCTTCTGATCTACCGTCCATTCGCGAATTATTACTCTCGCGATTTGCCGATGAAGAGCCTATTCGCTAAAATAAGTACTCAAGAAAAATAAGGATCTACAGTAGTAACAGAAGTTTGCGGATATAAGATAACAAGCAAGACATTAAGTACACTTTTAGATGATTTGAACGATCAAATAAAAAACCCATGAAAATCATTGTATGACACATACCAGCATATCTCTTATTGATTGATTAGTTTTACAACCCTTGCAAGGTTCTTTTAATTTTCTCATCTGATACGTAATCAAATAGTTGAAAGATTCAAATATAAATTATTATTCAGCATTCGGTACTCTTGCTTTTTAAAGTTCTTTTGCGCGTCAATGCCTGCCTTGACATTGGAATTGGGTTTAAGGAATTCCATCCCTAACAGGACAAAGATCTCTACCCTTAAATGTCCCTCAAGTACATAATACTGATATTAAATAAAAGCATTTAATAGTAGAAAAGGATTGCCCAAGAGGAAGTTTCAAAATTTCATTATTTAAGCAATTGTAAATTAACAAAGATTGCATTGACGTCTATGGGAAAAGCGTTTTTTTTTTTTAAATTAAAATTTCAAATAATTCTTATATCATAATATATTGTGGTGGAAAGATGCATTGTAGCATTAAAAATAGACTGACTATTGAAATCAATTCTTTTAACCGCATAAAATTTTAAAGATAAAATTGATTTTCTTTAATTTAATATAGAGTGGGATAATTTTACCAAAATTCGAGGTCATGAATAAGGACACATCCTACTCTTACATGTTAATAGTAACAAGCATTCTAAGAGTATTGCATAAGCAATATATGTCCCCTACCGGATTCCCCTTTTTCTTCAGGATGTCATTTTATAATATGCCTTTAACCTAATAAAATAATCCACATAAAGATGAAAGTTTAACCCATTTTTTCAACAACTTTTTCTCGCTTCGTATATACCATGTTGACCATCGGAATTAAGCGCAGAGCAAACCCGATCTTAAACCATTATGAAAAATTAAAGGTACATCTGAGTTTTATTACTAAATGTTGTTATACTTCGAATTGTAATTGTGTAGTATTAAACATACATGCATCTATTCTCCTTGCATGAAAAAAACGTATTGATTGACAACACTGTAATGGTATCATGGTATCAAACAAAACAAGTGTTAGATTACAAATTGTAATATAAATGAATCAACACAAATGGTCCTGTATTGTATTAAACCATACATAAATTGAACTTCACATATTTCTACTTCCTACTTTGCACCGACAACTTCTTCTGAACTGTTAATAAAAAAATTGACATTGAGCATTTAAAACATACTTCTTAATCGAGTATACATTTTCCACCTAACTACCATGTTTCTGTTTGAAACGTCGAACTGGTGAGGTAAACAAAGTTAAAATTGAGAACCTTGGCTAATTTATTTTATAAAGTCCAATATTAAGGAAACCCTGCTTTTTTCAAATGTAAACAGTGTTCGATCTCAATAAATCTATAAACAGTACAAATATTTAAAAATGGAATAAAATTCGGCCACCAACAATTTTTAAGATTTGGGATCAGGTATATATATATGTGAGTAGTTAGCGTTCCCTGTTGACCAGTCACACAGAGCCAAATTTCATTTTTTAACTTTTCATAGTCAAAATTCTGAAGAGGTCATTATAACACCTATAGAGCTTTCGAAATGCCTACTTGAACGAGGCTGTTGAAATTTCTAATATCAGCTTAACAGTGAGTGCCATGCCTCGCTTTAAAAATTGATCACACTAGAGCAGGCTCTTGAGAAGCGAATAATTAAGCTGGGAGACATTAATATAAGCAGGTTATAGAGGAATGTTACTACATAAAAACGAATGTATTTGAAGTCAGCTAGTGTGAAATATAATTTAGTTGTTAACTGGTCTTTATTGCCTATAGTCAGTAAATTATCCAAATGTGAAACAGATATGGCAGACTCAATTGTCGTCATAATTTCATCAATATTATGAATTCTGTGTAAGACTACATCAGACGAAAGGCCAAATATGAAAAAGAAGAAATTGACGCTTTGTCAGAACAGTTTGGGATTTTAAAATCTCTTATTATGGATGCAAAACACAAAAATTAGATACAAGGATTGATATGTATATTTGACTGATTTTGGATAGAAATGACGTATAAAAGAAAATCCCCAAATTATAAAGAAATCGTTAGTTTTCTTTGGTATTACCTGCGTATGGGGTTTGTATATCTCACAAGTGCATGCTCGATGACCGATATATTTGATAAACGAAGCAAGCTGTAAGCAAATAGTAGTTGATGAAAGAAGACTATCAGCAGTCTTATTTAAAGCTATCATTTTGCAAGTCTTATGAAACCTTGACAGCAAATAAAGTTCATTATTAAGACGAATGGAGCGGGCTGGAGTTTTTTTTTTTACACTTATTGTTTTGCCATTATTTTCAAATGAGGATTTAAAAAAAAAATTCCATTTTCACGATCATGACAAGAGGAACAATGTTGGTGTCGAAAAAATTTCTTCCCCTTTTATTGTCAAATAGGATTTGCCAAAATTATACAAGCTAAAAGTTGAAATGAAGGAAAAATTAATTTTTCCTATTATAAACCTGATTGTTGCATGGTTTGATTTCTAAAAACAAGTGGAATATCATTCTTTATGCAAACATTAAAAGGAGGAATTTTGAAAAGAAATTTTATTTACTTGAAAATTAAAGAATCTCTTTTCAAACACAATTTTAGCATTGAAAGACTAGTACGTGAATCTCTTAATTTTTAATTTCTGACTTGAAAATGTTCATTGCAAGTCTGGCTGTTCTACCGAGGGGAAGGGGGGTATAAAATGAATATGTATTTGCAAAGATTTAATATCTTTATTCATATTGTGATAGTCTGCATGTATAGGATGGAACATATGAAAAATATACAGCATAAAGGCGTCCTAGCTGTCATCCATTTCTATTTTTATTCACTCGTCCGAATGAAACCTTATTAATTCGAACAAATTACTTATTTGTACGCACCGATATTGATTCGTCTGCTACAAATTTCTACTTTTTCCCAATTTTTTTCTGAAACAACGTATCAATATGGTCAGTAAAGAAAAAAAAAATATTTTCATAAATTTCATCTCCAGCGTGCGTTTGATCCATTTACATGTATCATCTTTGATTTTCTAGGTTTGCTCATTTATCGGAGAAAGAAGATTAATTGATTGATTGTCAAATGCTTAAAACTGATTTGTCAATATTTCGACAGAAAGAAATGAGGAACTTGATTACCCCTACGTGCTAAGAAGAACAAAGATCAAATCTTTTCGAACAAATGCATGAATTGCTCGAAGGAAGAACAATTATAATACACAGCATATTTTTCCCTTTCATACGGAAGCGTATTAGTGCCACGCAATATTTTTTTTTAAGTTGGTAATTCAAACTTTAAAGTTGGAAATTAAAACTTTAAAGTTGGAAATTCCAACTTAAATCTTGGCTTTTCCAACTTTAAAGTTGGTAATTCCAATTTAAAGTTGGTAATTCCACCTTTAATCTTGGCTTTTCCAACTTTAAAGTTAGAAATTCCAACTTAAATCTTGGCTTTTCCAACTTTAAAGTTGGTAATTCCAACTTTAAAGTTGGTAATTCCAACTTTAAAGTTGGTAATTCCACCTGTAATCTTGGCTTTTCCAACTTTAAAGTTGGTACAGTAATTCCAACTTTAAAGTTGGTAATTCCAACTTTAAAGTTGGAAATTCCAACTTTAATCTTGGCTTTTCCAACTTTAAAGTTGATTATTCCAACTTTAATCTTGGCTTTTCCAACTTTAAAGTTGGTAATTCCAACTTTAAAGTTGGTAATTCCATCTTTAATCTTGGCTTTTCCAACTTTAAAGTTGGTAATTCCAACTTTAATCTTGGCTTTTAAAACTTTAAAGTTGGAAATTCCAACTTTATTCTTGGCTTTTCCAATTTTAAAGTTGGAAATTCCAATTTTAATCTTGGCTTTCCCAACTTTAAAAGTTGGCTTTTCCAACTTTAATCTTGGCTTTTCCAACTTTAAAAGTTTGCTTTTCCAACTTTAATCTTGGCTTTTCCAACTTTAATCTTGGCTTTTCCAACTTTGACTTTTAACGTTTAAGGAAGGATTTTATTATTTATTTACTTATTAATTTTTTGCTTGGTAACATACTGAGTATTTCTGGCTGGGATGCCCCCCCCCCTGAAAAAAAACCTGGATCCGCGCCAGTACGGAATTGATACATTTGATTAATTATGTTGTATATAATTTAGCAGAAAATGTTTCATTTGATTAAATAAAATTTGATTACATTGAGTATTTATTTGTTGTCTAATTCTTTCATGCAATACATATTAAATGACTAATATCTGTAATTGGTTAAGTTGAAATCCTGTCATGTACGGAATACTGTGTACATAATTTATATGAAGTTAATATCAATAGAAATACACAAGAGAACTTAAAGGAATATAAAGATTTCTAAGTTAAAGTTGGAAGTTTTATGTAAAGTCATAAGGAAAGTTCAGGTAAAAAAAAATAAAACAAACACAGATAAAAAGAGTTCAACAATTTATTTTAATGTGCTAATATCTTGAGGATGTCATTTTATAATATGCCTTTAACCTAATAAAATAATCCACATAAAGATGAAAGTTTAACTCATTTTTTCAACAACTTTTTCTCGCTTCGTATATACCATGTTGACCATCGGAATTAAGCGCAGAGCAAACCCGATCTTAAACCATTATGAAAAATTAAAAATGCCATAATTCTGTCAAAAATTAATGAAGCTATACTTAATTCAAACATGATCTGTAACTCATCATGATACACTCACATACCAAAATTTAGCTCAATATCTGCAAGCGTTTAGAAAAAAAGTGCGGAAAACCAAGAAAAATAGACTGACAGACAGACGGACGAACGGACAGACTGACGTACAGACAGACAGACAGACGCGGAGGAAACCTAAAGTCCCCTCCGGTTTCACCGGTAAGGGACTAATAAATCGGAATTTTGTCTAAATATACGGAGTATTCAACGCTTACTTTTCCGTTATGCATTCAATTTCATGAATCTGTTGCTTTAAGGGATTGTTAACCGTTTTTATTTAAAACTGAAAGAGATATAATGCGATGTATATCAATTTTCTGGTTGCTGCAAAAGTTTGTTACAGTTTTTCATGTATGAAGTGCAATATTACGTGCTTCACGTGTGATGCAGCAAATGGGGAATGCTTATCAAGCGCTCCATTTAGGTTTGGAGCTCGATGTGAGAAGACTTGCCCGTATAAACGCCTGGATGGACTTTGTGATAGAGACACAGGATTCTGTAACCCTGTTGTAACCCTCGGGCATCTGGACAGAAATGTACACCATGTGATGGAGGAAAGTATGGCCATCACTGCAACCAGTCCTACACTGACCATTGTGACAGCGATTGTGAATCTGAAACAGCAAATGCATTGCATCTAGGAGTTTAAATAAAAATAGAGATGTCTTCGACCAAAAGATTATTTCCATGGCTGTGGTAGTGTTTTGGTCTTAAATATAAAAATAATATTTGCTCTTGTGGAGAGAAAAGCATGAACACATTAGATTTGAAAGTGTCTGTTGATAAGTTTGTAGAAAAAGTCAGACGTAAGAAGTTGAATTTTTTCAAGGAATTGAAGGTAATTTAATAGACAATTTTCTTTTTTTTTGCTAATGCACGACATGTTGATGGCATTTCAAAAACATTATGGTAGAAGGTTACATGTGTAGCTATTGTTTATAGCTGAATTAAATTTTAAACGCATATTTAATTAAAATTTGAATGACATCTACAATTTATCATGCATTTACTTTATAAAGATTTTCCATAAATGATTTAATCAAATTTCAGGGAATTCCTTGTGTAATGACAGATGTTCATCTCAACGCACTTTTTCCAGAGAACAGAAGAAAAAATCGTTACAAGAAAATATATCCAAGTATGTTTGGTTTTTGTGTGTAAAGACTGCAACTGTATTAACAATACATGTTAATGGAAACAAGGATTCTACAGTAATTTTTATCGAATCACAATAGAAATAACGACTAGAGCAAGAACAAGTTTTGTTTCAAAAATATTAAAAACAATATACATAGTCAGTTGTTCTTGATTTAACATCAATGATTAACAGCTTCAAAATTCCAAGTAATATCAATAGAATATATTAAAATTAGTCTAAAGTTGGAATAATGAGAAAAATCGGAACGAGAAAAGTTCGAA
Organism: Saccostrea glomerata; assembly: GCA_003671525.1. NCBI lineage: Eukaryota > Metazoa > Mollusca > Bivalvia > Ostreida > Ostreidae > Saccostrea > Saccostrea glomerata. The sequence continues at coordinate 231,185 of PRKT01000193.1, forward strand.
TCTAATTAATCTGATTTCACAAGTCAAATAGAAAGAATGAAAACTGTAAAGACACACCTTGCAAATATTTTCATTCAGCAACATACATGTAATATCACTCATCTTGTTCATTATTATATGACTGAATAATTTCCCTCTCTCTGATTGGCTGAGATCTAATGTTAGAAAGATATAACGTTATATTGATCTGTACGTGCCCTTCCAGGTCAATACAAGGAATTATTGCAGGTCAATGTAGTTATTCAAGTGACCTTCCAAGTCAATATTAGGAAGTATTGCAGGTCATTACAACTGTCTATTGTATTATTCCTGTTCCAATTTTCCCATTACAGTGTGTTCTTGCTGAATTTTCTCGTTTAAAAAAACTTTCGAATAAAGCAAAAACGCCCTTGTAAGAGGCTATCATTTAATCATATAATTAAACAGTTATCATTGTTTATTGATGTCAGTACGATGATTTAGCCACCTCCAAAGTACAATATTCACTTCGCCCTTCGAGCTCAGTGCATATTGTACTCATCAGGTGTCTAAATCGCCGTATTGACCTCAAAAACAGCAATAATTATATAATATACCACGAGTTAAATGTACATGAATGTCAATTTGAATTCAAATGACGACTGTTTCGCTATTATTAAAACAGGTACGTGTGGACAGACACCATCCCCAAAATATACACCTCAGGCTTATTAGGCATTTCTTTACAATTTATTACACTCATTCATCACAAAAACCTTAAAGGACATTGAAAAAATTCAGTATTCAAAATAATGAAATATTTTAGAGGAGGATGGGGGGGGGGGGGGGTCCAAAGTACATGTAATCACTGAAAACTAAACCTACCGACGTTTGCACCATAAAAGGTCTTTGTTGTCGTAGTTTTCCGATGCAGTTTATGACGTCAACAGTCCCTCTCTTGCTGGCTTCTTCCCTCAGGGATTCAAAGGCTAAGTATGTTCCGGTTCTTCTGATCCCTGCGCTGAGACACAATTCATTCAAATCATATTACAAGTACTGTTTTATTTCAAAATATTACATAACTAATTAAAATCAAAATATATAATGAAATATGTCTTGAAATTGATCTTTTTCCCTTTTAATTGATACTTTTTCAAACCTACAATTGGTCTTGTCTCATCGTCATCCTCAAACCTGGCTAAGTTATTGAACAGTATTATTGTATTTTCGTTACTTGGGATTTTGTTCTTTAACCACCCCGTGAATTGGTAATGCCCTAGGATTCGTGATGCGTCATCCTGTACAGAGTTCAATCAGTAATACATAGTATTTTACATTGAATTAAAGTAAGGACATTCAAATTCTGTTTTTGTAGAAGTTAAATATTTCCTTAGAACATTTAAACTCAAAAAGATTTTTTTTAAACGTATAATGCAACAAGAATCGTAACAAAACAGATAATGAATAAGATATACCCTCTCTAAAAGAAAAGTTCTAATCGTTATGCACTCCAATATACGACAGCCCTGTGGAGTAAATTTTACACGTCCTATTATCTCCTCTGCTAAGGGCCAGTACTGCACGCACTGCATCTGTAATATATCACGGTAAGATTTGACTAGATGTCGTACAAGGACAGCAACTTCAATTTCCTGTTGGCAAAAATACATTTTCTAAGAAGTGGCTTTGTACGTTCATGTTCTTGATATATATTATCAAATTTATAAAATCATTAATAATAAAGATATTTAAATTTAGAATCAGCTCACGTCGACGCCTTCCATTAATTTAGTTAGCATCAATACTCTAGAAATGTTGTATTGCCAGATCATTTCCCAAAACAAAACAGTATTTCGTGATTAAATGGACCTGAAATAGAGTCACTGTAGCCTTTTTAATTTCAAGTCATTTTTGATAATCAGAAATCTTGGTCTGTATATTGTTTTTATTATTTTGGAAACAAAACTTGTTCTTGTTCTTGTCGTTATTTCCATTGTGATTCGATAAAAATTACTGTAGAATCCTTGTTTCCATTAACATGTATTCCTAATTTTGCACGTTACCTTGTGCAGCTATGTATTTTCTTTCCTTCTCAAAGCCCTTGAAATGAAATGGAAGTTTAATGTTATTGTGATATATATGTGGATATTTAAGATGTGTACTCTTCTTTACAGAAAAACAGTGAAAATTGACATGCAGAATTCAAAGAAATTTATTAAATATTCAACTAATTTTTCTATGTATGATTGATCCACAGGACACTGCCTATAGTGGTAGGAACCTAAATTTTCATTTAAAAATCTCACAGCCGCTCCATTAGTATCTTATTTTAGTTTACTACTTCAAAATTCATGCATGATAAGACAGATTAATAACATTCTTTACGTCTATGAACGATGCATTTATGTAATCTGAGTTTCCAGTCACGTCACACAAGTCCAGAATAACTCTACAACAGTCATCTAAAATAAACAAGAAAACCAAAAACATTTAATCATTTCTATTTTTGTTAAAACAGTTGTAGTCTTTAAACACAAAAACCAAACATACCTGGATAGATTTTCTTGTAACGATTTTTTCTTCTGTTCTCTGGAAGAAGTGCGTTGAGATGAACATCTGTGGTTATACAAGGAATTTCCTGAAATAAATCGCAATTTTTTTTTATAAAAACTTAATATTTATAAAGTTTTATAGCATGATATATTGTAGATGTCATTCAAATCTTACATAACTATGTGTTTAAAGTTTAATTTCAGCTATAAACAATAGTTTACCTTCTACCATAATGCTTTTGAAATATCATCAACATGTGCTTTGGAAAAAAAAGAAAAAAGAAAATTGTCCCTTAAATTACCTTAAATTCCTTGACAAAATTCACATTCTTACGTCTGACTTTTTCTACAAATTTATCAACAGACACTTTCAAATCTAATGTGTTCACATATTCATGTTGACATATCTCCTCATATTGATTTGGGTCGTCCTGCCGAATTTCCTCTAGCTCTATAACACGATATGTCTCACATGTGTCATATTTCTTGTTCATACATACCCGAAGTATTGCTTTTCTCTCGACAAGAGCAATTATTATAGCTATATTTAAGACCAAAAAGACTACCACAGCAATGGAAATATTCTTTTGGTCGAAGACATCTCCATTTTTATTAAAACCCCTGGATGCAATGCATTTGCCTGTTTCAGATTCACAATCGCTCTCACAATGGTCAGTGCCGGACTTTTTGCAGTGATGGCCATACTTTCCTCCCTCACATGGTGTACATTTCTGCCCAGAAGCCCCGGGGTAACAACTTGTACAGAATCCCGTGTCTCTATCACAAAGTTCATTCAGGCATTTATATGGACAAGTCTTCTCACATCGAGCTCCAAACCTAAATGGAGCGCATGATAAGCATTCCCCATTTGATGCGTCACACGTGGAGCAGGATTCATTGCATTTCATACAAGAAATTAAAACCGTAAAAACCTTTGAAGCAACCTGAAAATTTGACATAAATTGCATTATATCTCTTTCAACTTAAAATAAAAACGGGTAACAACATCATACATTCCTTTTCTTAGCGCTCGGGCTCATTTAAGTGAAATTTGCGGGTCTTTTTAATGAAACTTTTTTTAAAAAATTCAAAATCACGGCAGGCATTCACACGTAAAAAGATCTTCAAAAAGCAAGAGTTCTATATAAAATTTATATTTGAATCTTTGACCAACTTTGATTACGTATCAGATTAGAAAATTGAAAAACCTTGCAGGGGATGTAAAACTGACAAATCATTAAGAGATATGCTGGTACGTATCATACATGGTTTTTCCTTGGGTTTTTTTTTTTAATTTTGTTGTTCAAAATCATTTTAAAGTGTACCTAATGTCTTGCTAGTTATCTTGTTTCCCCGAATCTAACACTTGTATAACTATAAAATATGAATATTTGTATTTGAATCCTACATGAATTACAGTGTTAAGACAAACCTTTTAAGTAAATTTCATTTAGCTGTAACACTCCAACATCTGTGTGTGTGATCATGAAGGAATCCACCTGAAGTTCCCTGTCACAGCAGACCTTAATTCTGTAGATGTTCTGAACCGATTCTGCAGGAATTTCATCGCAAAGTTTCTCCTTTGAATATGGATAGCTTAAATTCACACTGATGTTATAAACACCTGAATTAGAAAAAAATATATCTCATAAATTAAACTAGAGGTATTGTGAGCAATGAGCTCACTAAATGATACCCCCCGCCTCCCATATGAATGTAATGGTAGTGTCCATGTTTTGCTGTTGGAAATCCAAAATATGTGTCGTATCAAAAAGAAAAATAGGAGATGCACAATGGCAATATGTAATAAATATTCTGTGAAAGTTTCATTAAATTTCACTCAGTGGTATAAGAGAAGTTGCGGATAAGAGATGGGTACCCCAAAGCGTAACAGACGGACGGACAGAGAGACGGACGGATATACCGATTGCTATATAATATTCCATAATATTTAAGGAATGACTCTAATTCTTGGCCATATTATCGAGTATAATCTGGTTTGGGTCAGTTTACGCTTTATAATCCACGAAGCGGATTATAAAAAAGCGTAAACTGACCCAAACCAGATTATACTCGATAATATGGCCAAGAATTAACTTCATTCCTTATGATTTAATTTTAAAATAATTAAACAACTTTAGATGTAAAATTGTGCTGCTTTTTATGAGTTCAAATTTACCGCGCAATAATACAACCGTAATAACGGAAGTGATTTGAAGCGAGGGGAGGTAATAACTGATACATAGATCTAGCAGCCATGATGCTTGTTTACCTGAGGTAAGAACGAGTAACTATTTGAAGTTTAAGGTACATTTATTAAATCTGGAGTTTCCATATGGATTCCGAGGACTGGAAATGAGGGGACTGCATGGATAGGATGATTATGCTCGTCCTCAAGGGGGTGTGTCCCCATACCAGACCAGATTATACAAAATAATTTGCATTCCTTTTTGGAAATCAACCAATGAGATTCGAGAATACAAACAAAATTAAATTATGTATAAATGATATAGTATATATATAATATAGTATAATAAAACATTATTTCAATAGTTTTATTTTATGTACAACAGCATTTCAGACAAAGTTAACAAACCTCAAGAGACGAACATAGTAAAACATGATATTGCTATGGGTCTATCAAATGTAATCCTCCAGTAGTTATTTGTTCCATTTTTCGTTTGAATGTATGTAAAGGGATTTCCGTCCACAGCCCGTGCGGCGTAGTCTATCCTCCTGACTGGAGAAATATTATCAGGAAAGGAGGACTGGGAGAGCGGTGAGTACTCAATACCTGTCAAACAAAATCGGGATTCTATAGAAAAATAACAGCTTAGAAATCAATTATAAATATCTAAAAAATATCTTTGAAAATAGAAAATCATTTAATTATGCAGAAAATACAAAAAAAAATAAATTATACAGAGAATCAATGAATTAAAAATCGCAACAAAACGGCCATTCAAAATCATTTAGCTATTCCAGTGTATAAAGAAATTCAAGATCATTAATTTATACATCAATATTTATAATAAATTGAAAATATCAAAAAAAGTCATGCAAAATCCTTCCCATGCAATTGATTCCATCAGATATTAAAGAAGGGAATTAAAAAAAAACATACAAATATTAATATCTCAAATACAAAAAATAATATAAAAACATTTAGTCCAAAGTATTCGAAATATTCATGGATATTTACGTTATACGTTTTTGCATTTTAAATCAAAACATCGTTACAGGAAAAGGGGTCAAAATTTTAAAGCTTGCATTTTATTTCGATGTTCACAAACGTTGAACGCCAAGAAAGATATTAAAGAAGGGAATTAAAATCAAACAAATATAAATATCTCCAATACAAAATCTTATAGAAAAGACATATAGTCCAAAGTTTTCGAAATATTCATGGATATTTACGTTATACATGTTTTTGCATTTTAAATGAATGCAAATCTATGACATTCTAAACATTGTTACAGGAAAAGGGGTCAAAAGTTTAAAGCTTGCATCTTATTTGGACGTTCACAATCGTTGAAAGTGCAACGCCATAAGCGAAGTGTGACATAATTAGTGGAGCATGCAGCTCATGTTACCCAGGATACCATGGACAAACGTGTGAACCTTGTGATATTGGACGGTATGGTATAAATTGTAGCAGGTTTTGTAGTGAAAAGTGCAGAGGAGCTTGTGTGAAGGAAACGGGTGATTGTTTTGAATGCAAAGCACAGCTCTTTAAACCGCCATCTTGTTTGGTTCGTTTTTGTGAGTAATTTATTACGATATTTTTAAAAAATGAACATATGAATTTATTCTATGTCAGTTGAACTGATTCCTGCTCCTTTTAAAATTTAAAATAGTAACTATTACATTTACTTAAAAGCAGCCTAAATTTATCTAGCTAGCCCAGTGGTATTGCTTTCGTTCATGTATAATGCTTAATGAAGTTATATGAAAGCCTCGAAAGAATACTTTTTTTTTAAAATAAAAATTACGTTGTATAGAAACAGAAAACTACATTTATGTATAAGATAACATGATAGTTCAAATATTTTTCTGTTATTTTACACAAAAATATATAAAAGACATGCACATATACACTTCAACATTGTAAAAACTGCAAAATGAAAAGTTCATGACGTATATAGGTCTAAACGTATATAGAAATGCGCTTAACAACTAAACAGTTTTTTCTTAATATATTTACGCGTTTAGATATTAAACACGTTCTGCTGTATAGTGTAGAGATCTCGTCCCGGAAATTACATATTAAATATATTTGAGCTGCCATCGAAACAAAGCATATCATTAAAAGCTAAAATGACGTATCAAACTGAATAACTGACAACCCTAGGGATGACCATGAAGATTGAAGAAACTGTGAAAAATTATTGGAAATTCATCTTGTTACTACAATGCATTAAAGATATTTTGTAAGAATTATATTAATGAACGACAATGTGCAGTGTAAACAAAGTTGACAAATGGATCGTTTATAGACTTGCTGGAGAGGAGTTAAAATCTAATTTTTTCTAAATACCTCTATTGATAATACTCAAATTTGATTGGCTTGTAAGAAGGCTTCCATTCTTAATAATAAGATTTATTTTCTTTACGGAATAAATGCAATTATTATAGCGATGAAAACTACTGTGTCTCAGAGTCGCGCCTTAGATTTGTGCGCGTGATACCCTGTTGTAGATGACGATTTTGCTGTTTATATTTGACGTCACAGTATTTGTTACAGTTGGATTGAGAGGTAGTTGTCGTTTGTCTCGTAGCTTAAATTAACGAATCACTGTCTAGTTAGGAGAGTATGCCAGGGCATCAACAATAGTGGACGAAGCCCATTATGCTAAAGTTATCCCATGTTTCCCACTATTGTTGATGTCCCTGGCATACTTTCCTAACTAGATAGTGATTTCTTATATTTCCATTTTTACTTGAAATAACAATCTTAAAATAAATCGAAAAACCGTCTAATTTAGTTGATTTGAAATGCACGAGGCATTCCATGTTATTTTTCATTGCCCCGCCCCATGACGTCAAATTTTACTATAAAAAAATAGTCCCATACAAACACGAAACAAATTTAATGATTATTTAGTTATACTGGAAGACGACCTTCAATAAATTAATAATAGTTATTTCTTTTCATATATCCACTCGCATTATCCCAGTTATCTTTAAACAAAAGACACCACAAAGCCTACCTCATCTGTTTCACATTTGCATGATATACTGACTCCAGAGGACCAAAGGCATCTTAGAACTAAATTAATTGACAACGAGAGGACATCAGCCTAACCATTGTTGACTTTCTTAAAATATGTATAAATATTCTGTGGTCACCTGCTTATGAAATTTATGTATCTAAACCAATTTGCTTCTTAAAAATATGCTCTGTGTGCGATCAATGTTTTTAACCGAGGCAGGGTATACACAGATAAGTTGATGTTGCAGAGATTTCAGTTATATCTATTTTCATTAATGTTCTCTTTGGTAACATTTTCCTAATCAACATCTCATTTTACAACACTTGCATATCAGAGGAAATTTTAGAATATAGAAGGATAGGACGTCATTTTTAAAAAGAATGTTCCCACCTTAGAGCAGAATGTGTCATAATTCCTCATTAATCTGTAAACTACTAAAGACAACTTGTTACATAGGACCATTTACTCCTGCAACGTTGGTTGATTTCTGGAGGATGACGTGGCAGGAAAACAGCTCAAGGATTGTGATGTTGACAAATCTGTTTGAAGGCGATCATGTAAGCTATTATTATATTGGTATATTGCATTTTACTAGAACATCATGGTAAAGTAGAATTATATTAGGCATATCACAAGAATATCATGATAAAATGGATTCAATTTATTTCTTGGGTAAAAATTCTGCTTTTTACCCAAAGAGCAATTTTATAAACTTAGATTACAACTTTTAGGTTATTTCATTCATTGAAGAATTACGTCGTAGTAAATGAATTTAAAGCAAGCAACAAAAACAGAAAAACGCTTAAAAGATTCAAAAATATACTGTCATATAAAGGAAACATTTTTAACCTATAGATGAAATGCCTGAAGTATTGGCCTGAGGAAGAAGATACATTTGGTGATCTTGTTATTCGATTGGAATCACAGGACATTTATGAAAAATATACGATTAGACATCTGGTTGTGAAGCAAGCCGAGAGTACGGATATAAACCCAGTAAGAATTAAAAAAAACTCTTAAATTGATAATACACACGTATAATGATATTCTAAATACTTAGTATAGTCACCCGTTTCCTTCACACAAGCTCCTCTGCACTTTTCACTACAAAACCTGCTACAATTTATACCATACCGTCCAATATCACAAGGTTCACACGTTTGTCCATGGTATCCTGGGTAACATGAGCTGCATGCTCCACTAATTATGTCACACTTTCCATCAGAACAGTTATTTGGACATGTTTTATCACAGGATTTACCATACCAGGAAGAACTAGCACAAGTCAAGCAGGAGCCGTTTGCTTGGTCACAATATCTGCAGGATTTGTTGCATTTCATGCACTTTTCACCATAATAGTTCTCGAAGCAGTCTGAAAAAGTAAAGATTAGTTTTAGAATACAAATTATTTTTTTAAAAAAAACTATTTCAAAGATCTAAGTAAAGATTAGCTATAGAAAACAACAGTTGTATGAAAGACCCTCACTCGAATAAATATTTATGTGCGCATAAACGAAAACGAAACGAAATACAAATATAGCGTCCTTTACATTATTTTGTGTGCAATTACAGAAATATTTTATCTATCATGTAATTATTTACATTAATTTAAGTTTATATGTATTTCTATACAACTGAACTTTTATCTAAAACAAAAAGTATTCTTCAGAGAGGTCCATATTACGACCTGCAGAATTATACACGAACTAAAGCTTATCCATTTTCATAGTTTCTCGGACAGAATGTAAGTACTGTATGGGTGGAGGAAAGGTTAAAACTTACAACTTATTTTAAAAACATAGTGATATACATTACAGACCACCTTAAAACAAAATCAACAAACTCCGATGCAAAACTAATAGTCATTCACTGAATTGACGCTAGATGGCGTTCAAAAAACAGACATTTCCTGAGCTACGTTAGATGGCACACAAGTTTTTCTACGTCATCTTCATATGTGTACTTTCAGAGGAATGCAAATTCTGCAAAAGTTATCTATCAGCATCCATTTTGCAAACCTCGGATGTAAAGTATAATGATTATTGGATTTGGAATCATACATCGGAATATGTGATAGGAAATCCCCTATTATGATCTATATACCCATTTTTTTCTCAGATTGTGTCAAGACCTTGTGCTTATATTTAAGGGAATGACTTTAGTAATTTAAAGTATAAAACCATTAAGCAATTAAACCAGGGTGTGAATGAGGGGGGATTTTTTAGAAAAAAAATAGAAAAATCAGTAGGGGGTCTGAGGGCCCAGAGACTACACGGGAGGGATAGGGGTTAAGGCCCCTGGCTAAAATTAAATTTGTGAGATGTTATTTGTTAACTGTCTTGCCATTTTAATTTTAATAATATCCACAAACCTCCACTTGATATAATTGTAAAACATGATATATTTATCGTGCTTGTGAAATCAATTCTCCAGTAGTTGTTGATTGCTTTTTTTGTCTGTGAAAACGTAGAGATATCTCCGTCAACAGCCAGAGCTGCAGAAAGAGTGCTGTTGATAATAGTTGAGTTCCCCATGGAGGACTGACTAACGGACGAGTAGTTCAAAAACAAGGAGACTGAAATTAGATTAATATTAGTAGCTATTGATAGCTATATTAATATTCATAGTATGAATACCCCTCACAATGAATGGACTTCCTTAGGTGTTTTTTATTTTTGAAAACGTCTCTCGTTTCAAAAGAATAAGCATTGAAAAAGCTTAATATACAAAAGAGAAATAAGCCGTACACAATTCCTTCAACAAAATCAATTAAATTTATGACTTTTGAATGAAAAAGGCAATTGATCGATCTAATAAAACTATAAACAATACAAATTTAAGAAAGGGACATAAACGTGGACAGCAGAAATTTCAGAGGTGATCAGGTGTTTAGTAGGAGTAAACATCCCGCCGTGGGCGTCACAATATTGGATGTATATTTCTTATATAAATTCAGTACAAAAAGATTTAAAGACCTAAAATGAAAACAGTCTGGCAAAATAGAAAACAGTAATATGACTAGTACATTTGTAAATAAGTCTGTAAAAACAACCATAGAATTTAAATTTGCTGGTTTTAAATGAGGTTGTTGAAATTCTTGTAACATGAACTTATGTGTAAAAGATTAATCGTCATTTTGTATTATCAATTTATTTGTTGAAAGCCTGTCTCGGTTTAGAAATTGTATGTACGAAGGATTTGCAGTTGCGTCTTTATTTAACCAGCTGGGGATATACCTGCCCTACCACGAAATAGTAATTTCTAGTTAAATCAGTAGTTTTGGCTTGTTAAACCTTTTCGTACCCCTCATGGGTTGGGGTAGTCTCAATTGTTATTGATCAGATATTTTTCCTGGTTACAACAAATAAAAAGTGCATGCCTGTTCCCTGTATACAAATAACAATTAAGGATGTTAAAAAATTCTCCAGCTTAAAAGGGGTTTGCATTGTTTAAGTGTCACAAGAAGGGAAAAAACATTAGATAAAAGAAACTTTATAAAAGTATATATTTAAAAAAAAAAATATTTTAAAGATCAATTGCTAATATTCCATTTTTATGCATAAATCTCAATTGTGCCTCGAAACATTACTTAGGAAAATCCTAGAAAATTGTTTAATGCATCTCTATATGTACAATCGCCATCTTTTTTTCTTTCTGAATTGCACGCTCTTTTAAAGAAGAGAGAATAACAAAAAGTAAAAGCGCAAAGCACCTACCTCTTAAGTTGCAGACTAAAATAAGTAACACGACCAGCATCTTTGCACATTAAACTCATTCTATTGATTATTTTGATAAAAATGTTTGTTTTGCAATTTATTTCCCTACTTCAGAATAGGCACCAAACTTGAATTTTTTTTATTTCCAAGTTTGTTTTAAATATATATTACTATACTAGGTAGTAAAAAAGTGACATTGGTGCTCTGAATGCATAAAATAACTATATTATTTTTGATTTCCTCTGTCATACAAATGAGTTAGAGTGCTTAAAGAACACTCAATCTATTTAACCTGTCAATAGGCATTATCTGCTTGTTTGCATATCAATATTGACTTTATTAATTTTCGAATTTTTTTGATTTAAATGATTTTAATCACGGCAATCATGCATAAGTTATATAATTTAATATTTCATATTTCGTTTCTATCCCTTTTTTTATTGCTTCTCATAGACTTAAAATTTCTACACATTCTCTATGGTTACTAGAGATGACGCTGTCCCTGTATTTTCAGTGTTTCCACATACAAGACCATTAAAATTACTCTGATTTTGGAATTTAAAAGTATAAAGAGCTTGGTTCATTTTATGCATGAAATGGTCCTGTATATTATACATTTATTGACTGAGTTCGACGCCAACATGCGTTTTGTCTGACCCAAGAACCAAACTGTCTGCCTGAGGCCATTAGGCCGAAGGAAGACAGTTTGGTTTGAGTGTTAACAAAACGCATTTTGCACTACTCGAACTCAGTCAATAAATGTATTGTTATACCTTTCATTTTATTTTTTTTTTACATACATGTATTTTGTACTGTCTTTTGTGATGTAACATCAGGTCCGTCGCTTTTAAACATCAACGAATGAAAATGAGATTAAGCTTCGCCCACTCTGTGACGTAAGCGGTCCAAAATCTCATCGACCGGTCCTACATCTCACTCAGCGGTCCAACATCGAATTTTTTTATGCCCGCTCAGCAAAACATTAGAAATGTTAGACTTTTTCTCGTACAGATTTGTATAGGAACAAATTTTTAAGGGTATAACAAACCAATTTTGATATTTACTAAAACATTATGTTCCTGTTTAAAACATAAAAATAAAGTAGACACTTAGTTCTTTCACTTCCCATTAAATGTTTTCTCCTTAAACTCCATGCCTTGAGACCATAAACTAAGAACAGACTAACGTCATAATTTTGATTTTGAATATCTCGTATAATATTTCATTTCATACAAATGATATAATTTTTTTCTTATCAAGATCTTTACAAAAGTTATTAAAATACCGGGATTGATTTGAAATTTTGACTCTATTCTCATTTTATGGTCTTGGGACCAGGTATTGGAACACATGCTTTATAAAATTGCTCTTGAATTTTAATGTAAACATGTATATTTGAATCTTTTAGAGAAGAAAAAAATAATAGTAGCGCACCGTCTATCGTAAAAATAAAACATATCTTGTAATCCTCAGTAAGATTTTTTTTATTTTAGATCAATGGTTGCGCTCTATATTAAATATTAAAAAATGACTTTAAAATTGGGTGTTTTGCAGACTTTTTTGGAATATGAAAATATTGACGCATATCGTGACGTCATAATGCATTGAATAGCCAGAAAATTACCTTATTTGTGATAGACATTCAATCACCAAAATGGATTAAAAAAAAAGCCATATGTAAACCTTGTTATTTGATTTACTTAATCATTATATTTAATAAAATTTATCTTCATTTATTGTACAGCGCTTTTGGGTTATTCAAAAATTTATATTAAGGAGTACTGTGTAAGAATATATTTTATTGATTGATTGATTGTATATTGTTTAACGTCCATCACGAGAATTTTTCTTTTATATGGAGAAGCCACCACTTGCCGTTCGAGAGCTGCAAATTTTTAGAGATTTACAGCTCTTAAAATTTATAAACAATCAATTCTCTCGATAAATTAAAGTCCAGGCTATTTGATATCAAGGGCAGCTTACTCAATAAAGATGGAACACGTGATAGTAAATTTAGGTACCTTGTCATCGGTCAATTGTAAAATTATTATGTAAAAAATATTTCAGATTGTACATACAAGTACTATGAAGTTAATATTAAAAGGATGCTTGAGTTTCTGAATGACCACATCTATTTTTTTCATTGGAGACCAGGTCATCTAAGAAACCATTGGAATTCCCATTGGTATCAATTTAGCCCTTGTATTTCTGTATTCATATAAAGCAGGAATTATTCAAAATTCTATACAAACATTTAATAAGAAAAAAAACTTGCTGTGGCCTTCAATTCGACATTAAGATTAAAATCACCGAAGAATTATCAATTAACAAAAGGTGTATTCATTCATATGACGACACGATTTAATGGTCGAAACAATGACTTTGTCAGCAAATAAAATTTATCATTGAGTCTAATGCTGACCGACTATACTGATTGGTAGGCCACTATTTACACACTGAATTGACGACAGATTTTCTTGTTATTTCTCGCTAGTGGTCTGTTTTTGTTCTGCACCTGGTTTATATTGTATGCATGGATCTTTGAACTAATGAATACTGTTCAATATATCTATATTTCATTTCGAATGAAATGCATATATTTTGGGGGATTATTACTTTCACACAGTTACTTTTACTGATACGGAGTACAATAGCTATGTAACACTTGACGTTCGTCTTCACAAGAGAATCATGACTACGTGGAGGCTTACACAGGGGACTCGAAAACCTACAGAATATAAGAATATTGCGTACACATTCTTTCAATGAGACGCGTTTAGCTTTAACTTAAAAATAATTGGTGGTAATATGTTGTGGTTTGTTGTTGTTTTTTTTTAAGTTAAGAAAACAGGTATTTGAAATTTACGACGAAAAGTATGTTAGGAAGTTTCTTGTGGGCAAAAGTCATACTTATACCTTTCATTCCATTTGATTTGTTTTCTGTATTTACAATTTTGAAATAATTTTTACAGATTCCGTTTTTCCCCTTAAAATTAATATTCAATCATCAGTTATTCATTTAAGAATTATCCTTCACCGATTGCTTATTCTATTTGCAATGAAATTTAATTCCTAGATGTAAACCGTCAAGGTTCAGTCTTCAAACTAAGTTATAAGAAGTATTGGTCTCACGTAAATACTTATAAATTTGTGAAAATTATGTCCATCACAAATGTTGACTTATTGATGAAGCTGTCTTTGTTGGCTAAAAAGATATTGGGCTGTTTTCAGTTATAAGTTGATACCTGTGGGACGTGATGTCCTCCGGATAAGACCGTATAAACCGAGGCCCCGTGTCACAGTAGGTGCTGGTAGGAAAAAAGACCCCTTCCCTGTTCAATGGCCCTGAGTGCCGAGTATAGGACAAAATTTGCAGCTCTCCACTGGCAAGTGGTGGCGTCTCCATATGAGTGAAAAATTCTCGAGACGGACGTTAAACAATAAACAATTAATCAATTAATCAATCTAAGTTGGCACTTCTCTTCCTTTATTGGGTTTGTATTTTGTATATATGTAAATATGCTCTTGTACTTATACACCACTCTATGGAGCAAAGTCGATCGAGCAAATGCTCGAAAGGTCGAAATCTCGGCTGCAACTGAGCAGAGTCGATAAAAATAAGTAGCGGCGACAGTTTCGTTGTCATAGATACGGTACTTTAAAGTGAAAGTTGAGGGTCTTTCGAGGACACCTTAAAAGAGAGATTCCATGTCACAGCAGGTGCTGTCATGATTGAGAGATTGTACTGCTTAGGTTTTAATTTGAAGCGTAACCATATGAGGGAAATATATTCTCGACTAAGACCTAAACAAAACACACAACCAATGTATCTTTAGATGCATTAATTTTTTTGTACCTTGTGCTGCAATGTAGGAATGTTTTCCTTGACTGTCCTATAATAAAGATTATTATCTTGTTTTAATAATGAGTAGAATTTTTCTAAGACAAATGTAGCAAGTATTGGTAATTCTAAAAAAAAAAAAAAGATTGACGACCGACTGAATATATAATCATGGAAATATTCAATTGTTAAAAATTGATATCAGATTTAAAGTCTAAAATTGAATTTTTCTAAGCACATGTTTGCAGACCTCTATGTTACAGGCATTGATATAGTCATTCCTTCCTGGTGTGTCACATGTATTAAGTACAACTCGACAAAAGTCGTCTAAAATCAAATTTAAAATTAACATTAATGGCACAAATACAAGTGTACATTTCCGCATTAATGAATTCGAAGGAAGGTTTCATTTTCTTCCTGATAAACAACGATTTGTTAATTATATTTGTTATGAAACCCTCTATATTGAGATATTAGAAATACCAAGGAACATGGGAAACCGACTCAAAACTTATCAGGGAATTGTATTTTGGAGGAAAAGAAATGACCGAAAAATAACAGTGTAAATGATCCCCCCCCATTTTTTTTCTTTAAAGCTAAAAATATTTTTTCATAGGATCTTTTGTAAAGAATAGAGTGTGAATTGACGAAAAATAGAGATAACTCTGTTTTACCTTATACATGCTCAGTAATTATTTTTTATGGTAGAATTTTTTGAAAGGCGCCAAACTCTGTATTCAGTAAAAGTATTAAGACATTTTCGTGGCATTCATAAGTTTACATAAGGTCAAAGGTAATTTTAATCGAATACTGTATCACTCTCTATTTTCCCATAAATGTTCGAAAGTTTGATGTACTTTCTTAAAAAGACTGAAGTTTACCGCGAATTCATCTTCTTCAAACTTGTTGTTTTTGCGTCTGGCGATGGTTATTGATGAAGGTGTCCACCAGTAGCCTATGGCTTGTGGTGTTTGAGTACTCGGTATCTCTCTGGTTCTCTACGCTGACATTTGCATATGCAATTTCTTCCAAAGAATTAGGGTTTGTCTCGTCGCTAAATGTGTTTTGCTCTTCATTTTCTTCTATCGCTCCCTGATGAATAAATTTGATACATTTCCTATTTTCAGAACTATCTGATCTAAGACAAATATTATTAAAAGGATCATTACCATTATTGCTATAATATTTATGTCAACATTCATCTGAACTTCATAGTAAAAAACGAATAAAAATGATGAATTTTATTCAAACTATAGATTGTAAAAATGTTTCAAGAAATATATGGAGATAACAAACAGTATTCAAGCTCATATAATCTTTAAACGGTACAAATTTTGATCAGAGCAACCACGGACCTTCTAAACATCAGAAGGGGATCGGGTTCCATGGAGGAGTAAACATTCTCTGCCAACCGTTCATATCATCTGTGTGCACCTTGCCAGGGTCGGGAATCACAGAAAATCATTCGGTTTGCAAAATGGTCTAACAATTGGTATGAAAAACGTCACTTGTGTGTACAAGCAGAATATTTTAGAACCAAATATTTTTGCAAATGACCGCTGACAAGGTAAGTAAATTTATAAGTTCCATTTTTATTGAGAAAAAAACAGCTGACAATGATATCAAAATGCGTGTACTTTATTCATCGTTGTGAATTGTTGTACATGAGTTTGAAAAATTAGTATTTTTTCTGTCGTTGGGTTTAGTAAAAAAAAAATTATTTCAAGGGAATTCTAGTGAATTCACATCTGATGTACACCAATTTTCTGATATATTGTTGCACAGTACTCCTGAATTTTCTTCTTAACTTTACTGATAATATTTCAGTGACAAGTAAATTAAGAAATAGGCTTGGTAGAACATTAAAGGAAATCTAATATGTATCTTTGTTGTAAGAATTGTATTTGTTGACATGTTGTAAGGATCAGGTAAGGACCTGATCCTGCCTATAAATTTTTGAAAGTCCAAGTTCGCTCTGCAAACTGCTGTATGGGAATTTCTTAGTTCTCTGTCTTTCGATCCACTGAGAAAAGTAATAATTTGATGAGGAACGACAAGATCAGTATATCCTTCATCTGTTTAAACTCTAAAGTTTCTGCTTTTTTTAAGAATAAAAAAGAAATGACATTTATTGATTAATGCAAGGGATTTTTAATATGTCTCCAGCATTTAAATAAAAGATGACCAAATACCTTTTAATAACAAAGAAGAAAACAAGTAAACACAGGACCACAACTCCAAAGATAACTCCAGTAAGGTCGGTCTTAGGCGATCCGTCAACTAAATTCAACAATAATACGGTAATGCACTGAAATAAGTTTTTTTGTGAATTATATCAGACACCAAATCTGAAATAGGGAATGTTTGGATATGAAATATGTACATACTCACCTGAAAAAAAATGTCTTTAAAAGCAAGACTTGAACGAGTGTTTAGTTTTAATGTCTGTATGCCTGCTTGTCCGTTTGATTACCCTATTGAAGAATGAATTTTACAAATTTTAATATAAAACTTTGTAAATAAAATTTGAAGGAAAAATAAAAAGATAATGAACAATCAATCTTAAAACTATCATCGTTTTATGCCATCATAGCTGCATATTTTTGTTTGTTAAATTTTTGTGAATCGGGATAAACCACACATTTAAAGATATAATCATGATTCGATCCCCATAATCTCAGAAAAATGAAGATAATCTATCAACAGTAGAAACGTTTTCTGAACATGTTTCAGAGAAAAATAATGCATATGCGCATTACAGTCCCAACCATACAACTGTAATGTAAACAGAAAACTAAAATTATCCGAGTCAGGAAAACCAATCTGATGATATGTGCTTCTCGTGCCTCCTTACTCAATTAAACATAACGCATCTTTTATTTTAAACCATTTCTTTACTGAGATCTTTTTTGAATGTGTAAAACTTAGAAATTACATACTTTTCATTGAACCATTTGGATTTTTACTCTGTGCATCACCATTCTTGTTGAGTCAAACGTGTTTCCAATTTTTCCTCTATCAGTTGTTTTGGATATTTCGAAACCTTTTTCTGCATTATATTTGGAGCAGTTTTTTAAACATCCTATATCACAGCCCTGTTTGCATTTAGAAGGAAAATATGAGGAGCAAATTCCACCAGTCGACACCTGAGTAGAGCATCGAACACACTCACACTTCTTACAAAAGCTGTACACAGCAAAACAATCTGCAAAAGAGTATAATTAAGATGATAGCTATTAACCTATTTTTTTCTAATTTGAAAGTAGAGGGTTTTCGGAGATAACGGAACAGTATTCAAGATTAAAAATTCATAAAACAACACAAAATAGGAGCAGAGCAAACACGGACCTCCAAAATATCAGAGATCCATGGGATCAGATGCCATGGAGGAGTGAATAACTCCTGCCGATCGGTCACACTTGCCGTGTGCTCCTTGTCATAATCGGAAAAAGGGAAACACCTTTATCAATAAGGTGTAAATAAGACTAACAGTTAGAATGAAAAACATCAGCCAGCATTTGACTCAATGATAAATTGTATTTGCTGACAAGGTCAATGTATCATAGGAATGGTCATAGGAATGATAATTAAAGCTAATTAATCGTTTAACGACCATTTTTTGAATTGGTCCATACGTGTGGTGTCATCTCATCCTAATTAAAAATATATTATAATGCCGCACATTCATACCAAACTATTAAATATTTTCTTTATAAAAATTTGTAATATTAAAACAGAAAGCTATCCCCCAGCACCTATCGACTCTCAGACGACGTAAAATTTTGATTTTTATATATTGGGAGTTAAAATTATGTAGAAGTTAAAAATATGCTGTATTACATTCAATTTATATTGTATGTTAACAAATGATGTTCCTTCTATGTAACTCTGGCAGCACCGTGAGACGGATTCCTTCTCTCTGTTTTCTGAAAACTCGTCACAAGTATGTTCCAAACTTGTATCACTTGAAGTAATTTTGATAATAAATTTTCCTAAAAGTAGAAATTATTCAATTTAGAGTCAATACAGAAGTAATGTAATTTCCAAATTAAATTAAATTAAATCAACTAATCATAAAATAATGTTACTTTGTGGATATATATAAGAATGGATATAACGAATATTATTTATTAAAAAAAGTTCTATAGTTCATTCAAACGGTAGTAATATTTTAAAAATATCTACAATAAAAGTTTTCTTCCTAGGCACCTGAAGCCACCTCTTGGATTTCCAGGGGTTTGAGTTTAATGCTCCCTCGTTACCATCATTTTAGTTCATTATACATACATGCATGCACGGATTAGATTGATTTGAGGGTATAAATTCAGACCTTAGAATATCTTCTGTCTCCATTATGAGGTTTGACGATGAACGTCAAACAAAACAAAGTACATGGATAATTCTCACAACAAACCTTGACCAGAAATTATGGTAAAACATGTAAAATTGATTGTGTCTTCGAAATCAACTCTCCAAAAGAAGTTGATTGCTTCGTTCTTTTTGGTAAACGTTGTTGCATTTTTGTCAACAGCGAGGTTTTCAAGGTTTTGTGAGTAGGAGTCGTTTTCTATATAATCCACATGAGATTGACGTAAAGACTTAATTTTCATTCCTATCGAGTCTGTAATAAAAAATATAGCATAAATAACACCATAAACAACAAATAACTCTGTAAATTTTATTATGCTTATTGTTCACAGAAATTTAATTAATGATCGATGTTAGAAAAATCTACGAACAACAGGTTATGAAACAAAAAACTGAAATAGTTGCCACAATGGAGTAAGTAGACCCTGCTGAATGGTTACCTGCTGCGAGCCTTAATTAATGATCAGGTACACGAAACATTCCGAATTTAATTTTTGAATAAGACAATTGATATAACACATATCAGCCTAAACCGTGAGTCGACCATATGATGGATTGTGCTTGTTAACAACCATAGAATTTATGGAATGATGACTTTAAACGTTATTTATTGAAATTCCGGTTACATAATTTTATCTGTTGGCAAGCGTGTCTTTCTGCAACCCTATGGGTTGTTAGATTGATCCCCGAGAAGTTTACGAACTTCCTATGGATCAATCTCCTAAACAGTGGTCATTCAGAAAAACTTCTTAACCAAAAGTTATTCCTTTATAAGTATCTTGGTAGGGTTTTATGATATCTATAGCCAAAATAAAATTTTTCATTTTTTTTTTTTGCAGCACTGTAAATTTATATCCCATATTATTGACTTTGATAGCCATAAACCTCCTTTTTTCGTACTTTTCTATATTGAAAGAAGTGTAGTTTGAGGAATTTTTGGAGCTATTAAATAGCTTAACAGTTTGGCAATCATTCTTCTTAACTGGTCCATACTTGTGGTGTCATCTCATCCTTATTAAAAGATATATTATAATGCTGCACATCCATATCAAACTGTTAAAAAAAATTGTGTTATTTACTTCCTTCCACGTCTCCTACGCCAATGTGTTTGGGTTTTGATTTTATATCTTAGGGTTTTCTGACCCATTTTCATGGTTTTTCGGTTAAGTTTAAGTTATTTTTACTGAAAATTTGAATTATCTCCCTTTACAAAATTAGTTTATTTAACATCTTTATATTTTGTGCCTGCTAAAATTATTTACAATTACAAAAGTGGCAACACAATACTGTACTGTTCACTGTACTTTTTACGTATATTCACGTGTCAAAAAACAAAAGATTATGACGTGCAGTCACATTTGCGTAAAAAATATCAAAACAAATATCATGGTAATTATATATAAGTTAAAAAATGCATAGTATACATTCAAGTTATCAGGTATAAGTCGATCAGTGAATTGTAATGACTTTAAAGCAATCACAAACAATACCTATGAAGCTGACTTCATATAATCTCAATTTTCCATTGTCTGAACGATAGATCACAAAGGATGTTCCCTCTATGTAACTCTGGCAACACCGTGAGACGGATTCCTTCTCTCTGTTTACTGAAAATTCGTCACAAGTATGTTCCAAACTTGTATCACTTGAAGTAATTTTAATAATAAATTTTCCTAAAAGTGGATATTATTTAATTTTGAGTAAAAACAGAAGTAATATAATTTCAAGACTTAATACGAAATAATCATTAAAAGTACTTTACGTTGTGGATATATATATGAAATGAAGATTAGAATGGAGATAACGAATTAATTAATCATTTATGACAAAATCTCTTGTCAATTCAAAAACTAGTAATATTCTAAAGTTCCCTACGATAAAATTATAACGTTTACCTGAAGCTACCTCTAGGATTTCTAGAGTTCGTGTTTTATGCTCCTTCAAAGATTTGGATAGTTTATATATTTTAAGATCGTTAACCGTAACCATCACTTTAGGTAATTATACATAGATCTACGTATAAATGAAATTGACTCAAGTATGTGTATTTATGTTTCATATTGATTTCTTTTATTTTCAATTCCAATTAAATTCTTTAAAATTTGCTTAACTATCTTAAGAATGGTACATTTTATTTTATCTTAAATTCAGACCCTAGGATATCTTCTGTCTCAATAATACGGTTTGACGCTGAATGTCAAACATAAAAAAAAACTATAAAGGTACTGCTCTCTACAAACCTTGACCAGAAATAATAGTAAAGCATGTGATATTTATTGGTTCTTCAAAATTAATTCTCCAATAGCTGTTGACTTCTTTCTTTGTTTGTGCAAACGTTGTATCATTTTCGTCAACAGCAAGGTATGCTGAGAAGGTGTTGTTTACCATATACATGTATATGTAATCCACAGAAGATTGACTTAAAGACTTGATTGTCATTCCCACCGAAACTGAAATAAAAAAAAAGAATTAGCATAATTAACATTATAAACAATGCATAACTGCATAACCCTTACATTCACACACACACACAATTACACCCTCACACACACACAATCGGAAAAAGCAATTTTTATTATGAACACTGTTCACCGTAATTTAATGAAAAAAAGTAAAAAAAAAAAAACAACTAATCATGATCGATGTTAGAAAAATCTTCAAACAACAGGGTATGAAACAAGGACCTCTTAAAATTCCAGAGTTGGGAAAAGTGGCAAAGTGGAGTAAATGGACCTCCTACTAATTGGTTACCTTCTGCGAATCTTACTTAATCATCAAGTAAACGAAACATTTCGAATTCAAATTTAGCATAAAACAATTTTGAGTAAAAAATAAGTTTGGATGAGTTATCATCATGTTAATATACAAATCGTTAAATGGCCTCACTAGTGTTCTGTCAGAAACATGTCAAAATGAGACAGACGTTTAGGTCTGTTTCATTTCAAATTCACCAGGCGAGTCGAATAAGGGAAAAAATCGTTAACGTTTAATATCAGTAGATTTCCATAGAAAAATGATGGTTTAATAAGGAAAAAGTTAAATATCATTACATCGTGCTGAGTCCGTTGATATTCCTTCTTGTAAAATATTTTCTGATATTCCAAAGTTATTGAGTGATGTCTCCTCGCTATCTCTTGTCCGCGTCGTTATAATATTTTCAGTTGTCAAATATGCAAGATTGCTGGTAAAAGTTACAGACATTTGTTTTATCTCTTTGCACTGGGGACCATGATACCCCTCCTCACATTGGTCACAATTTTCAGAGCTGGTACAACGCACACAATGTCTGATAAAATTATTACACGCATAACAAACTGGTGGTTGGAAAAATCCGGGTTTACACTGACTACAGGTTTCATTTTTTGTGTTACAATCTCCAGCACATCTTGAACAAGCTTTACACACCCCGTTCTTAATTTCACACCTGGATCAGTTATTTGGACACCGCAGACCACAGTCTTCTCCGTATTTGAATGGAGGACAGGATAAACATATTCCGCTCTTAGCATCACAAGTAGAACAATGACTGCACCGGGCACAAGAAAAGCCATGTTTTCCATCAGAACAGGCTGTAAATCAAAACATGAGTTATTCTTTAAATCAATTAAATTAATGCTTTTTCATACAAAGGAAAATATCAGAATGATATAATTGAGTAATGTTGTTTATGTGTTGAAACTAGTTGTGTAATTTTAAACGATTACGATTTAGTTTAATTTAACTTGAAGTTCAAATCATTTAATTTCTATAAAATACTTGATTCTGATTGGTTTAAAAATTCTTTTGATACCTGCATCAATAAAATGTAGAGTTTGCTTGCACTAAGCAGCCGGAACTACTTTGGCAGTCTTTACATGTATATTTCTCGCTTCCAGTTTACTTCTTGGAGGAATTTTTAAATACTTTTACTTTAATAAATATTTTCCTGAATTTCGAAACCTGTCCGTTACGTCCCCGACTTATTTTCTACTTTCGTTTCTTTTTGAATTATCCCCCTTTGCCAAACAAATCAAATCGTCTGCATAACAACAAGACAGTTTTGTGAAAGAAGGAATGAAATCGACATACTTTTGTTAAATGTTTGGCTTTGAGATGTCTGGTATGAACAATAGAATTCTGAAGAAACGTTTTTTTATGCTACCAAAGAGAGGAAAAACCGTTAATAGCCATTCTCTGTAACCACTTAAACTTCGTTGCCACGCATGGTCACCGATTTTGATGAAACTTCGCCCATGCTTAGTACTTGACACCAGAAACAAATATCAAACACAATTTCGTTGCTATGTGTCTCGGTTGCTATGACAACCGCCGGAAAAGTTTGAAAAATCGAGATTTTCAGCCACTTTAAATCTTGACTGTGGCCTAATAAAAACTAGAAAAAGCAAACAAACCATTCTCACAAAAACATGACACCTTGATGTCACTTATACTGTAAAGAAACTGTTTAGAATATATCTCTAAGTAAGTGGTAACCAAGAGTACATTTGGAATACATTTAAAATGCTGAAATGTGCTGAAAAACACTCCCTATTCACTAATGGTAGGTGTTACATGCTCTAACTCGATCAACGACTTATGAAAAACAATGAAAATGTTTGACCTTAAGTATATAAGTAAAAGCAATATTATTCCATAGATAACTTTTATGGTTGCCATGGTAACACAGTGTAACCATGCAAAACCAGTAACTAAGATTGGATTAATGCTACTGTCTTGAGGAAAAACATGAAAATTCAAGACTGGCAAATATGCATCCTTACGACCTTGCAACACCAAAACCATAAGAAAAATTGAGTATAATTTCTACTTTGCAGTGTTACCATGGAAACAAAGAACCAGTGCTTAAAAGTGAATTATTTTTCGCTGCATTAAGAATTAAATTGCCATTTAATCATGAAACAAATTAAAGGACTCAGCTTGAATAGTACTTATCTATTAGAACTGAAGTTGAATATCATATATTGATAAATTTTGATAAAGAAAACAACACTGTTGCTATGGTTACCAAGAAGGGAAAATGATCGATTTTTTGAACTTTATATCAATATTAAACTCTGTGTGCCAACTTCTTGCATCCATTTAGAGATTGGATGATAGTCAAAATTAAAAGTCAGGTTAGCTGTTAATAAATATCAATCATAAAAGTTTTGGGTATCTACATTTAAGGGTACGTATCCAAGGAAAGAAAATATTTTTCAGGATTTTAAGCATATATTTTCTGCTTATTTCCATAGCAACGCTCTATTTAAAGAATCTAATCTGAATTTTTTCAAATGGGAAAACTACGAGCACACCAACATCTTTCAAAATTGATCATTAATTACGAGGAAATGTGATTTTTTGAAAGATAGGATCAGATTGAAACATACAGAGTGTTACTTTGAAGGCTCCATGTTGTTATGAAAACCTTGGCAACCATTGCCAACCAAAATGAAATATCATATTTTGTTCTTGGTATATGTATCAAGGCTCTTTTTTCTATTATTTGGGCACATTTCATCCTATAATTGCTTGTTATTTTTACGTGTATGACTATAAAATTCAATGAATATTTTTTTAAACTTTTGAATACTTTGTTACCATAGTAACGTATGTAATAGTTGATTTACCTAACATGTTTATCATGCATTTGAGACATCTGACCTTCAATTTTTGGAAACAGTCATTGCCAATTGTTTGCTTTGCCGCAAATGTTAACTATGGGGCTCTAAAAATGTTAAAAAATGCCATTTTTCCAACTTTAAGACATGTTGCCATGGTAACTATAATACATAGCAACCAATTTTTGCCTGATTTCAGTTTAGTGTATCAATAACTTTTATCATAGAGAGTTTGGAGGAATTCTGAGACTATGCGTGCCACTGCTCCTATATATAATTTCAAATCATTACAGAGAATGGCTCTTAATCTGTTAAAACTTGGGAAACGAATGATCGAGAAAAACGACACTGCATGAATGAGGACAGATTCTTTTATTCTTAAACAGTCGGCAGCAGAATCTTTCAGGTTTTACAGCATTGACAGGTTGTGATACGTATTTATATGTTCGGTTTGAAATTCAGATGAAAAGATGTGCAAATGAAATCCATCTGTGACCAAACGTGAGAACTGTTAGGATATTTGAGTAGCTTCCCTTTACATTTACGAACTTAGATAACTTACGAGGGAAATATACCGATTGGGATAACACAACAGGTAAGTTTTTTGGTGTTAAAGAACTGTAAATTATTTCAGAGAATGTTGGTAATGCCACGACAATATTTGAGAACATTTCTTCGTTTGAGCCATTTTGAATTTCAGCAACGTTAACGTTGTTGTGATGTATTCGTGCGCACTGTTTTTGATGCGTAAATTTAGTACCATCTCTGTTTATTTCAGAGATCTTTGTTTTCTTGCTCCATTTGAACTGTGAAATTGGTCTGTTATCCATAATTATAATGAGTTTTTAAAAAAAAATATTTTAGTGATAATACATTTAAAAAAATTTCCCTCTCTTGATGTCAAATATTGCGTATTTTTCAGCATATCTCAAAAGAAAAAATAAATAGAAAATAAAAGGAAGAAATAAAAGAAAATTTAAATTAGAATAAAAAAAACCTGCTAAATAAAATATTTGGAGAAAACTAACAACTTTAAGATCAAAAGTCTATTAAACAATACATATCAGGAGCAGTGTAAACACGGACATCTGAGATATTAAAGGTGGAATCAGGTTCCATGGAGAAGTGAGAATACCCCTCTGACAATGAAACCCGCCGTGTGTTTCTTTTCATGATATGAAAGAAAACTTGATTTATTGATCGATAGCTTAAAATTTTCTCTTTAGTTTGGAAAAGTTTCGTGACCTCATGTCACGATTATGCATTTGTTTTATCATATTTCCAGTTTGATGTTTCCTAAAATATATTTACTTCCTTATATCCTCCCATAAGTGGATGTATGATTTTAAGTACATTTTTAGAAAAGAACAAAGGTCCCATTAAACAGTCGTTTAATCTTTTAACCAAGATATATATATATATATATATATATATATATATATATATATATATATATATATATATATATATATATATATATATATATATATATATATATATATATATATATATATATATATATATATATATATATATATATATATTTTAAATTAACTTAAATTAAATATCAAATGAATATTTTTCTAATTTATTATTTTTTCTAAAAAGCTAATAGAAAAAAAATCTTTTCAAATGAATCAGATGATTCTTTTCAGGAAGAATACCGTTTTCTGCACGAAGTCTTATCTGAAAATCTCACACATATGTATGTGGACGTCATTTCCTAAAAAAAAGAAGCATCGAGGATATCACAGTTATTTTAAATATGAGTAAAGAACATTCAAAAAATTAAAACAATTATGACATCATTGCTACTGGATCGGAAGAGGGAATTGAGTTATCTTTGTGAAATATATTGACTCTTTGATTTTTTTTTATGTTGTGCATTGTGCTTTTGCAAATAAGCTACTATCTCAGAGAGAGAGAGAGAGAGAGAGAGAGAGAGAGAGAGAGAGAGAGAGAGAGAGAGAGAGAGAGAGAGAGAGAGAAAGATTCCTGTACATCTGAGTTTTATTACTAAATGTTATTACACTTCTAATTGTAATTGTATAGTATTAAACATACATGTATCTATTCTCTTTGCATGAAAAAAAAAACCGTATTAATTGACAACACAGTAGAATATGAAATGGTATCGAACAAAACAAGTATTAGATTACAATTTGTAATAAAAATGAATCAACACAAATAGTACTGTATTGTATTAAACCATATATAAGTTGAAGTTTGCATATTTCTACTTCCTACTTTGCACCGACAACTTCTTCCGAACTTTTAATAAAAAAAATTGACATTGAGCATTTAAAACATACTCTTCAATCGCGTTTACCTTTTCCACCTAACTACCATGTTTCTGTTTGACACGTATAACTGGTGAGGTAAAAATAGTAAAAATTGAGAACCTTGGCTAATTTATTTAATAAGGTCCAATATTTAGGAAACCCCGCTTTTTTCAAATGTAAACAGTGTTTGATCTCAATAAATCTATAAACAGTACAAATATTTGAAAATGGAATGAAATTCGGCCACCAACAATTTTTGAGATTTGGGATCAGGTACATGTGAGTAGTAAGCGTTCCCTGTTGACCAGTCACACATGCCATGCGCCAAATTTATTCTTTAACTTTTCATAGTCAAAATTCTGAAGAGGTCATTATAACGCCTATAGAGCTTTCGAAATGCCTACTTGAACGAGGCTGTTGAAATTCAGCTTAACAGTGAGTAGCAGGACTCGCTTTAAAAATTGATCACACTTAGAGCAAGCTCTTGAGAAGCGAATAATTAAGCTGGGAGACATTAATATAAGCAGGGGATAGAGGAATATTACTACATAAATAACGAAAGTATTTGAAGTCAGCTTGTGTGTAATATAATTTAGTTGCTAATTGGTCTTTATTGCCTATAGTCAGTAGATTGTCCAAATGTGAAACAGATATGGCAGACTCAATTATCGTCATAATTTCATCAATATAATGAATTCTGTGTAAGATCACATAAAGCGAAAGACCAAAAAGAAGGCTTTGACATTTTGTCAGAATAGTTTGGGATTTTAGATGGATGTTAAAATCTCGCATTATGGATGCAAAACACAAAAATTAGATACAAGGATTGATATGTTATATATGACTGCTTTTGGAAAGAAATAACGTATAAAAGAAAATCCCCAAAATATAAAGAAATCGTTAGTTTTCTTCAGGTTTTAGATATGCGACTTGTTTTCAATGTTATTATTTACAAAATTATTTACACATTTTTAACATTTTGACAAAATTTTGCAAATTCCTCCACGATCAGTGCAGTGTATGTAACAACAAAAGTTAGATATAAGTTATGACTTACTTTTGTATTGTCAACTTCCCTTACTTATGTAGCAGTATACAAATATCTCCTGGGTGATATGGAGTTTGTATATTTCAGATGTTACGATACGCAAGAGCATGTTCGATGAACGAACAATTTCTAAAACGAAGCAAGCTTTAAACAAATAGTAGTTGATGAAAGAAGACTATCAACAATCTTATTTGAAGCCAAAATCTTGCAAGTCTTATGACACCTTATCACCAAATACTGTAAATCACGTTTTATTCGCGAGAACTTAATTTTCGCGCAATTATGATAGTCAATGAGCTCGCGAAAAAGTCATTCTCACGTTTAAAAGTATTCCTTATGATTATAGAGAGGAAAAACATCAATTCGTCAAAATAATGTCTCGCTAATAAAGAGTCAATGACTATCTCGCGAAAATAAGGTGTCTCGAAAATTAAGTGATCTACAGTGTAGAATGGTGCAGACTGGCGTTTTTTTTTTCACACTTATTGTTATTCCATTATTTTTACATGAGGATTTTTTTTATTTCCCCGTTTTCATGATCATGAAACGGAGAACATGGTTGGTGTCAACGGTCGAAAGGGGATGCTTACTCCTCCAAAGTACCTGATCCCACGTGCTCTGCTCCCGATTTGAAATATTTTAATGAACTTTTGATCATGATGACTGTTATCTCCTTATTTTTTTTTGTAACCAACTGATGATTCTTTTTCAGTTTTAAATTACACTTTTGCTACATGAGTTTAACCTAAATGACAATTTAATTACAATATATTAAGAGGGATTTTTTTTATTTCCCCGTTTTCATGATCATGAAACGGAGAACATGGTTGGTGTCAACGGTCGAAAGGGCGAAAATTAAGTGATCTACAGTGCAGAATGGTGCAGACTGGCGTTTTTTTTTTTACACTTATTGTTATTCCATTATTTTTACATGAGGATTTTTTTTATTTCCCCGTTTTCATGATCATGAAACGGAGAACATGGTTGGTGTCAACGGTCGAAAGGGGATGCTTACTCCTCCAAAGTACCTGGAGCCCGTTTTACAAAAGAACTTACGACTAAGACCAAAAACTTCCGATGATTGTAAATTATTGCAAAAGTAATAATTTTCTTTGATATTGTTTGTGTAAAAATATCTTACCACATTCCTTTTAAGAAGTTTAAAATAATTTTTGATATCAAGTTAATTAAAAAGTTACGTGAAGAATTAAATTTGGTCTTAAGTCGTAAGTCCTTTTGTAAAACGGGCCCCAGATCCCACATGCTCTGCTCCCGATCTGGATTATTTTTAATGAGCTTTTGATCATGATGACTGTTATCTCCTTATTTTTTTTGTAACCAACTGATGATTCTTTTTCAGTTTTAAATTACACTTTTGCTACATGAGTTTAACCTAAATGACAATTTAATTACAATATATTAAGAATTCTACTCCAAATTATTGTTCAAGTGCCATTTATGGATATTTAAAGTTGAATAAACAATTTAAATTACGTAACCGCTAGGATTTTAAATATGTTTCTTATTTATACGTTTAAGTTGCATCGTATTCTAGAAAAAAAAAGGTACGTTATCATAACTATTGATATGCTTTGAACCATTATTTTAAGTAACAGGTTTCTACAGTATTTCAAAAAAAAAGTATTTTCATCAAATATATTTTTTCATTCGTGTTTAGTTTCATTCAAATATAAATCATTCGCCTATTTAAAATGAGGCAACTTTTCACATGCAGACTAACGGGAAACTTTGTTTTGTCAGTGATTGATTGTCTTATGGACAATCTGAAATCACAAGACTTTACAAAAATCAACAGCATAAAAACTTACGACTTTTCAACTTTATACACAACAATTCCCCACGACAAATTAAAATCCAGGCTTTTTGATATCATTGACAGCTGCTTCTTCAACAAAAATGGAACTCGTAAGTTTACTTACCTCGTCATTGGTCATTTGAAAAATTATTTTGTTAAAACAGATTCTGATTGCACACATAAGTACTCTGAAGTTGACATCAAGAAGATGCTTGAGTTTCTGATTGACAATATCTATGTGGTTTTTGGAGACCAGGTATTCCAACAATCTATTGGAATTCCCATGGGTACAAATTGCGCTCCGTTATTAGCAGACTTATTTTTATATTCATATGAAGCAGAATTTATGCAAAATCTTTTGCGTGAAAAGAAGAAAACACTTGCTGTGGCCTTCAACTCGACATTTAGATATATCGACGACGTATTGTCAATTAATAATGATAATTTCCATTCCTACGTCGACACGATATATCCTGGTGAGCTTGAGATAAAAGATACCACAGAGTCCGACACTTCTGCTTCATACTTGGATATTTTACTTGAAAAAGACACTAATGGTAATCTAACAACCAAGCTATATGATAAACGTGATGACTTTAACTTTTCTATCGTCAACTTCCCTTACTTATGCAGCAATATACCTTCATCACCTGCATACGGAGTATTTATATCTCAGTTGATTCGATACGCAAGAGCATGCTCTACGTATGAACAATTTCTTAAACGAGGTAAATTATTGACAAGCAAGTTGATGAAACAAGAATATCAACAGTCTCGTTTAAAGTCATCATTTCGTAAATTCTATGGTCGATACAATGACCTTGTCAGCAAATACAATTTATCATTGAATGAAATGCTGACTGACGTTTTTCATACCAATTGTTAGTCCATTATTTATACACTGAATTGACCACGGATTTTTTCCGTTATTTCCTGATTATGACAACGAGCACACGGCGGGTGTGACCGGTCGGCAGGGGATGCTCACTCCTCCATGGCACCTGATCCCACCTCTGATGTTTCGGAGGTCCGTGTTTGCTCTGCTCTTATTTTGTATATTTGTTTAATGGACGTTGAGATTGAATACTGTTCGTTATTTCCATATCCTTCTTATGTATTTACAAAATCTTCGTATCAAGAAATCCCCAAATCAACGGCAGTGTGCTGCTTCAAAAATTATATCACTGTTTCAGTCCAGCTGATCATGAAACGCCTGATGAAGCATTATTTTGCAAACTATGAAACCTGAACTAGTCACAGTTTTTTCTTTTGATCTTCAAAAAAACCGATTCCAAACTCTCGTATATTTGACTTAACTTGAAAAGATGCCTTCACATTTTGGTCTAAGGTATGGTCTAAACAAAGAAAAAAGACTTCCGTTTGTCTTGACATGAAGGACGGGTGTTGCTTACCCGGCCTTTCTAGAGTTACATGTTCGTTCTGCTCGGAGTTTGTATTGATTCAAGTGACTTCTGTGTTTACATGTACTTCCATTTCGGGGGTTTTCCCCTACGGAATAAATGTATCAGTGATTTTAATCTTAAAGCTACTAAAATTACTTTTCAGAATTGTTTTGCTCTCCTTGGCTTGCTGGGACCTTGGTCAAGTTATTAAAAAATGAATAAATTAAATGAACATAATTATCAATACATAAGGAAGGAAGTAAGAAAGTTGTCCTCATTGATGCTCACTTGATTATTTTGTGATTTGTATCTACTTGAAAGAATTTATGAAGAAGGAGCCATGAAATTAGGAAAGGAAAAATTCGTCATTTTTAATTTGATATATTTAACCATTGCTAGTGAGTTTCGTTAACTTTCTATATTCATAAATGCATGTCTGAATTTCGGGTGTAAAGTTGAAAGTTGTGTTTTACCTACTTTAGCGCTATACAATCATAGATCTGACGTAATGCCAATGTCAGTGAAACTTTCTTAACTGAAGAGACTACATTACTCATTATAATTTCTGTAATTTCAATAATGTTAAAAAAACAATTTCTGTTGAGCTTTAAAATATTTCATCCTTTAAAACATTTTTCTCATATTCCTATATAAGATTTATCTTAGTAGCATTTTTTATGCTTCTATTTTATACCATTTTTCTACATCTAGTATCAGTATAAGGAAGTTTCACAGTCTTCTGTGTTTAACAAAAATGTAAAACGTTGCTAAAGTCTAAGATGTATAGAGATTGCCTTATTAAATGAAGCTTAGAGGAAATTAGGCAAAAAAAGAAGTTGGGGAGCGTTGGGGAACATCTGTAACGGTTCCCGTTACAATCAGCCCTATTTTATTATTTTGGTCTTCAAAAATCACCTCGTCTCCGGAAGGTTGTCCTCATATTTTGGCCTCAGTTATCGTCTGAACAAAGAAAAAAGTTCCGTTTGTCCGATCCTGACAAGAAAGACCTGGCGAATGTTACCGACCGGTAGTGTATGTCTGTCTCTCGTGTTAGAGTGTCTGCTCTAGAGCGGCGAAGTAAGGAGTCGATCCTTACGTGGCGGGTTCGAATCCCATTTTGGGACGTAGAGACCGGTTCTCCGGATGAGACTGTATAAACCGAGTTCCCGTGTCGTAGTAGGTGCAGGCACGAAAAAGATTCTTCCCTGCTCAATGGTCCTAAATGTCGAGTTTATGTCAAAATTTGCAGCTCTCCTCCCACAAGTGGTGGCGTCTCCTTATGAGTGAAACATTCTCGAGAGAGACTTTAAACAGCATACAATCAATCAATCAATACCCGGCAGTTTTAGAGTTACGTGTTTGTTCTGCTCTGAATGTGTATTGATTCAAGGGACTTCTGTGTTTTATTACTTTCGTTTCTGTTTTTTCAACGTAACAGCGTCTCAGTGATTTTAATTAGTGTAAACGAATGAAAAATTATTAAAAGACTTTTCCGAATTGCTTCGCTCACTCCTTGGCTTGCTCAGGCCTGGTCAAGTTATTAGAAAAATGAAAAACTTAAATGAAAATAATTATGAGCAAATAAGGAAGGAAGTTAGGAAGTTGTACTCATTGATGTTCACTTTATGATTTTTGTGATTTGTATCTCTTTAAAAGAATTTATGAAGAAGGAGCCATGAAATCAGGAAAGGAAAAAATCTTCATTTTTAATTTGATATATTTTACCGTGGGCAGTGAGTTATAATTTTTTTCATTCATTTATACATGTCTGAATTTCGGGTGTAAAGTTGTGTTTTACCCAATAATAGATCTGTTGTAATGCCAATGTCAGTGAAACTTTATTTTTTAAAGAGACATCATTACTCATTACAATTTCTGTAATATTAATAATGTAAAAAACAATATTCAACTTAACATTTCATCATTTAAAACATTTTTCTCATATTCCTAGCTAAGATATATTTTAGTAGTATTGAAATGGTTTATGCTTCTCTTTAGTACTATAATGCTTTATATTGATTCAGGACTAGCAGCCCTGCAGTATAAGTCAGTTTCACGGTCTTCTGTGCCGGGGAAATTGGTAAATTCTGTGGAAGCGTCCCTGGCTGTTGACGGAGATCCGTATACATTTACTATCACTAAGGATGGCGTGAATAATTACTGGAAGATAACTTTTGATTCAGAAAGGACGTTCTCCTGTTTTACAATCGTTATAACATCAGGTATTTAAATATGTCTGTTTGTTTTAACGTTCATTCTATATTTTTTACTCGTATTGATATGCATTGCAAATTTAGATCTGTACTCGGCACTTCAGAACTTTGAACACAGACGTTTTGTAATCCACAACGTATTAGGATAAACTTCTTACTTTGCAACTCTAGAGCAAACGCTCTAACGCAGCTCCACACAATCGTTAATAATCTGTTATT
This sequence comes from Saccostrea glomerata, assembly GCA_003671525.1. Classification (NCBI taxonomy): domain Eukaryota; kingdom Metazoa; phylum Mollusca; class Bivalvia; order Ostreida; family Ostreidae; genus Saccostrea; species Saccostrea glomerata. Next base: position 265,414 of record PRKT01000193.1, read on the forward strand.
AAATATGGCTTTGTGTAAAGCTTCAAAACTGTCGCTACTTTTTCTTAGTGAGCTTAAAGACAACTTTTCTCGACATATTTGTGCCCGTCTGTCTTTCCATTGGGTTGCCATATCTCATATACTGATAACTGTATGAGGTGTTGATTTGATATTTTGCACACAATACTTGTCACTTTGGTTTTGTAAAATACCATTAAAGCCAACCTCAAGACTTCTTAACTTGACCATTCAGCTGAGCTGTTTTTCAAATTGTTCACTTTGCCGATACACAGCACATCGAAAAATAACAGTAATTTTTTTGCTTTTAAGTATGTGTAGTGTTAACCATAATTATTCAAATCACAAGTTTATAAGCTTATGATACTGTGACAAAAACTTGAGCAAAATGTCAAAAATACCCCCTTTACTCATCAAACATATTGTTTAAATACAAAAAAATGAAGAAATATAAAGAGCCACTATCGGTTTTACTTGTTGTGACACAAAGATATTTAGATAAGCCATTGTCATTTGGAAACTGTTTTAACAATGGAAATATTTTGATATTTCATAGGGTTCACATAATTTATGAAATAACTACATTTAGTCCCTTTCAAGATAAAGAAAAAACTACAGAAGAATTCAAAGCATTTTAAATAATTATTTTCGTATCATTGAAAAACAGATTATCACTGAGTTGAATTGAGTCATTTAGAATACATTTATTGCTATAACGTAAAATATTTCAGAATTGTTTACATTTCATTTGTAGGTCAATTTTCTTTGACCGTTAGTACGAATGATGAATTTGAGCAGTATTGCACCAGTTTCAGCTTGAAAACTTTACACTTTTCGAACAATATCACCAGGTGTTGTTTTAGACAGCTAAGAGGAATTTCTTTAACCTTAACCAGAACAGACCAGGGAGTACTTCGACTGTATGAATTCTCTTTTAAAGGTAAACTACAACTAAGCAGATCGATCTGTAGGTACAATGAAGCGCATTGAAGTGGTAAAATTTTCCATTTGGATGAAACGTTCTGAGTCATGTTTTGAATGTCAATTATAACATAATGACACGCCCATTTCTTAAGAAACGAGAAAGAAAAATTCGTCTAAATGTTTTAGGACAACCCACTTTCCGCGACAAGCAACATGAGTTTCACTGAAATGAAGATTTTCAAATAAGAAGATCTATATATAGAGTCCTCGCTTTTGTCAAACATGCATTGCAACGAATTTGTACATAATTATGATTTTATCATGTTTATTGGAGTTAGCATAACACATGTATTGGTCGAACAGGTACTTACTCGGTGTTTATGTAGACCGTCAATTTGATTGGCTATTATATTTATGGAATACCTGTTCTACAGGTATTCCATTGAATCATTTTACCGAATTTTCCTTTCTAAAGAAATGGGCGTGTCTAATGATCGCTCAAAACGTTCCATCCAAACGGACAAGTTTACCACTTCAATGCGCTTCATTGTAGTTGGACTAAAAATTAAATGAAATCGTCAGCTTGACAGAGGACCATAAATGAGAGAACTATTTAAGCAAATTGACTTTTGCTTTTTAGCTCACCTGAGCTGAAAGCTCAAGTGAGCTTTTCTGGTCACATTTTGTCCGGCGTCCGTCTGTCTGTCTGTCTGTCTGTCTGTCTGTATGTAAACTTTTCACATTTTCGACTTCTTCTCAAGAACCGCTGGACCAATTTCAACCAAACTTGCCACAAAGTATCCTTGGGTAAAGGGGATTCAAGTTTGTTCAAATGAAGGGCCACACCCTTATTCAAGGGGAGATAATTGGGAATAAATGAAAATTTGCTGGCATATTTCAAAAATCTTCTCAAGAACCACGATGTCAGGAAAGATGAAACTTATAGAAGAACATCCTCAGGTAGTGTAGATTCAAGTTTGTTCAAATCATGACCCCCGGGGGAAGGGTGGGGCCAAAATGGCCGACCAAACTTTTACATAGAAATATATAGGAAAATTCTTAAAAAATTTTCTTCTCAAGAATGACAAAGCCATAATTCATCATATTTATATGAAAGCATGTTCAAGTAGTGTAGATTGAAGTTTGTTCAAATCATGACCCCCGGGGGAAGGGGGGGGGGCAAAATGGCCGACCAAACTTTTACATAGAAATATATAGGAAAATTCTTTAAACATCTTCTCAAGAATGACAAAACCATAATTTATCTAATTATATGGAAGCATGCTCAAATAGTGTAGATTCAGATTTGTTCAAATCATGACCCCCTGGGGTAGGGCGGGGCTAAAATGGCCGACCAAAGTTTTTAAAGATATATATAGGAAAATTCTTTAAAAATCATTTTCTCAAAAATAGCAAATCCATGATTGGTCATGGGACTACTTTTGGATTTAAACTTTACAACAAAACATTTTTTACTTTTTCCTACCCTTAGTGCTCAGGTTAGCAATGTGGCCCATGGGCCTCTTGTTTAAAGTTTGAAATAGTAGTTGTTACTTGAAATGAGCCTAAATTTTTCTCAGCCTGCCAAGTGTTTTACATTTTGTCGTAGGAACTATAAAAATGATCTAGCTTTAGTTCTTGTGTAACTCTTGAGGTCGTAATGTGAAGCTCTCGGAAAACTCCTTTTTTCGTTTTTAATATGATTTCCGTTGTATAGAAATAGAAACTTAAATTAATGTGAAAAAAATTACATGATAAATCAAATCTTTCTGTAATTGCACACTAAATATATAATATAAAGGATGCTTTAATCGTATTTATTTTTATTTTAGAAATAAGGGGAGTAGGGAGCGATTATAAAAATATTTATTCGAGTAAGGGTCTTGATCTTTCAAATAGTTTTGTTTTTAAATAATTTGTATTCTAAAACTAATTTTTACTTTTTCAGACTGTACCGAGAACCATTATGGTGAAAAGTGCATTAAATGCAAAAAATCCTGCAGAACTTGTGACCAAGCAAACGGCTCCTGCTTGACTTGTGCTAATTCTTCCTGGTATGGTAAATCCTGTGATAAAAAATGTCCCAATAACTGTTCCGATGGAAAGTGTGACATAACTAATGGAGCATGCAGTTCATGTTATCCAGGATATCATGGACAAACGTGTGAACTGTGTGATATTGGACGTTATGGAGTAAATTGTAACAAGTTTTGTGGTGACAGGTGCAGAGGACCTTGTGTGAAGGAAACGGGTGATTGTTTTGAATGTAAATCAGAGCTCTTTAAGCCGCCATCTTGTTTGACGCGCATTGAATCTTCACAGTCTTTGGATTGTAATACATGTGAATATTGTGATAATAGGCAGAAATGGGATAAATGTAAGACTGAAATTCAAACAAACTGTTTAAAATGTAGAAGTATCAATTGTACATCATGTTCAAAAGAGACGTGTGATTTAAATGTGAATAAGACTTGCTCCGCTTGCCTGAACTTTTGCGTCTTGTTTAATAACACCATGACGATAGATCCTCCATCTATTGCAATATCTACTCCTTCTCGTGAGTAATTCACCATTATTTATTTTAAAATTCAGTCAATTTCAATAGAAATTCAATGTATTTCATTATTATTGGATGGTATACATATTGAAAAAAATATATATTTTCTCTTGACCGGCAAATCAAGTAATTGGAAACCAGGAAACCAACGATCAGTTATTGGCAGTGTTGTTCGGAATGATAATCTTGGTGCTACTTCTTATTCTTCTACTGATTAAAAGGTATTAATACTAAAATGAATAAAATGTTTCTTTAATGAAAAAGTGGCTCTATTATGAACTCTGCAATATATGCAACCTGGCTCCACCTTTACTTATCATTCTTTTTCAATGACTTCACAGACTAAAGATATTAAGAAAATCAGAGATCACCAGAGTCTTAGATTCACAGGAACCCAGAGAAGAACAGCCACTTAACCTTGCTGTTCCACAGAACATTCTAGGAAACGAAGCCAACACGATATTTCTGGAAGAAATAACTCAGGCAGACGACATTGTTCTTGATGAAATTCAAAGACTAGATGTGGAATATACTAATACCATAGCTCATAGGATCCCGGTGGACAAGTTCATCGAGTACCACAGCATCAGACGAGAAAACAACATCTTTGAAGAAGAAGAATTCGCGGTAAAGTTAAAACGAACATTTATGTAATAGCAATTTAAGCTTACGTTTAAGAGATTTTCAGGTAAATCAATGCAATTTTTATCTCATTAGAAATGAGAGTTTTTAAAATAGATTTTAATTTCTTATTAGTTTTGGCGATTGTTGAATCATTTTAGAAAATTCCGACTGGACTAATGGAACTGTATACAGAAGCTGTAAAGAAAGAGAACATCTGTAAAAACCGCTATAGATACGTGTATCCCTGTAAGTTACAAATCTGTGTCATGTTTATCTTTCTAAACAATGATATCAGGAATTACTCAATATTACAACCATGTACGTTCTGATATGTATTAGTTACATACACGCTGACCATATTCTGTAAGATTGCAATGAGCCAAATAATTGTCCCAAACGTGCATAATATTAAAAAATACTAAATGTATCAAAATTTAAAATAAAGAGAATTATAAGTATAAGTAAGAAATTTATTAGCTTTTCTATATAAATTATACTGTACATAACACTGCAAGATAAAAAAAAAAGTGAAATATAAACATTATTAAAAAAAAAACAACCTTGAAATGTTGAAGTGTGCAATGAGGAAATTTTTGTTCAATATATGAATTATCTACAATGATACTCATTTCGTTGTAGATGACTTTTGTAGGATTGTACTTAGTACTTCCGAAGAACAAGGAAGAAATGACTACATTAATGCTTGTTACGTCGAGGTCAGGAATCCTGTTCAATTTTATTCTCAATGTTCTAAAACTTATATAAAGGACTTAAAAACTTTTAAAAATAGTTGAAACACTTATAAAAAATGAAATGATAAAAATGAAATTTAAATTATCAATAAAATATGATTAGCTGTTATATCACAAAAAGCTTAAATATATTGGATGAGAAAGTGAAAATGAGCATCAGTGGTCGATCTTTGAACAATGTACATAGAACACTTAGTTGTGAAGTGGACATAAAACACGTACCCTTAAGAAATCAGGGATCAGATACCCAGGAGGAGGAAGCATCCCCATCTATGAATCCCAGCTGCCATAATTACTTTGTATTAAGGTGGTAGGAAGTCTTCATTTGTTGTAAAAAAAAATACCCCATACAATCGATATGAAATATATCAATAAACATATTGCTTGGTCCTCCTCTGTACCTGATCCTATCTCTGTCTAGGGGTCCAATTTCATCCCTGTCTACATATCAAATGGTACTGTTGATTTTTAAAAAATTGATCAATGTTCGTTATCCTCACCTTTTCAATTTAATTACGACCCAAGAAATGCCAGATAGACAAAAACTCTCTTTATTTTTCATTTTTATAGGGTATCAATGGAGATCCTACCTATATTGCAGCACAAGGTAAACATCAAAATACGTTCGATATCTTCTCATCCTGTGTTTGGTATACAACAAAATTACCTGTTTTTATACTTCTCTGAAGCAGAACATACTCAAAAAACATTTGCATGAGAAGGGGAAAACACAAGCTCTGACCTTCAAATCGACAGCCCCGTGGGGATCCGGGTTAGAATAGGTCCTCAGTACCCCCTTGCTTGTCGTAAAAGGCGACTAAATGGGGCGGTCCTTCGGATGAGACCGTATAAACCGAGGCCCCGTGTCACAGCAGGTGTGGCACGATAAAGATCCCTCCCTGCTCAAAGGCCGTAAGTGCCGATCATAGGCCTAAATTTGCAGCCCTTCACCGGCAATGGTGACGTCTCCATATCAGTGAAATATTCTGGAGAGGGACGTTAAATAGTATACAATCAATCAATCAATCAATCAAATCGACATTCAGATATAAAGAAGACGACCTTCAATAAATTAATAATAGTTATTTCTTTTCATATATCCACTCGCATTATCCCAGTTATCTTTAAACAAAAGACACCACAAAGCCTACCTCATCTGTTTCACATTTGCATGATATACTGACTCCAGAGGACCAAAGGCATCTTAGAACTAAATTAATTGACAACGAGAGGACATCAGCCTAACCATTGTTGACTTTCTTAAAATATGTATAAATATTCTGTGGTCACCTGCTTATGAAATTTATGTATCTAAACCAATTTGCTTCTTAAAAATATGCTCTGTGTGCGATCAATTTTTTTAACCGAGGCAGGGTATACACAGATAAGTTGATGTTGCAGAGATTTCAGTTGATACGAGGGTTGATCCAAAAGTAATGTCACAACTTTGATAAAATTGCTATAAATAGACGTAAAACAACAAAATTATACATGATGAAAGCTTTTCTTATTTCAAATCAGATCTGAAAAATTCAAAGGAATATGATGTATACTTTCCAAAATATCGGATTTTAAACAATGTGTGTTTATGGTACTCGCCGCACCTAAATATAACGTCATATGACGGATACGCTCCGTCTTACTTTGAAGCGTTTCCCCTTCGTTTCATTAAAAAAAAATATTTGTGATTCGCAAACACTTTCACCAACTTCACTTTTTTACGAATTCTTAGTACCATTATACACTCACTCTTTTCATCATAAAGCCATCTGTCAATTTTTTTAACAGTAGCATAAGGCAAACTTACAAATTCACATGTCGCTCTATCCGTCTGTGTTTTTAGACAACGTCAGACACCATTTAACGTTTACGTCCGATCTCCTATCTTTCGGTCTTCTTGCCCTCTGCTGATCATTCAATGACCCATCATCAGCTCAAAATTACTAAACCATCTATATAAAAGTCTCTTATTTATATTCTTTATTCTGTAAGTCTAATTAATTAACGTAACTGTCGCTAGTGATGATTCCCATATTTTGAAGCAAAAATGCATTACAACTCGCCGAGCCGTTTTCCCCATATCGACAATCCCTTTATTCAATTCAAGAGAGTAAAACAACAATGTTTATGATCACAAATACCAATGCCGTCATTTTATTTTCAATTAAAGAGTATAAAATAACTTGGATTGTGTCTTTTAGAAAAAAAGAGAGATTTTGTGCTTTTTCACGATCTTTTAAATGTTTGTATTTTTCATTCTAAGAAAAAATACACTTTAAAATGTGACGTTTAGTTGTGACGCGGCGACACCCCTCTGCTTTATGTTTTAAACATCTATAAAATAAATTTAAATAAACATTATTAAATGAAAATTTCAATGTTTATTAGATTTGTATTTGTACATCTTTTGGTATATTGTATTTGATAATATGACGCCAGAAAAAAACTCTTAAATTGATAATACACACGTATAATGATATTCTAAATACTTAGTATACATACGTGCTATTTCAAATGAAAGGTGTCACAAATAACTTTTTGTAAGATGCGTTTATACAAAGAAATATATTATATCATATTTTACCTAAATGTGCAGTATAAATGATTTTAACACTTTATTCGAATTAGGAATAGTCGAAATTATTTACGATGAAAGATTAACTTATAATTCTTTTTTTGGAGAACGAAATTGTCAAGAAAGTGACCCAGTTTCACTTCACGGGTTGGCCCGATTGTGGAGTTCCGTCCGATGTTGATAGTCTTCTTTGTTTCCGGGACCTTGTGAAAAATGGCCGACCGGAAGCTGACGGTCCAATAATTGTCCATTGTAGGTAAGGAGAGCAATGACAGCGAATGAACAATGATTCTATGAAAAAATTGTCAGACAAAAGAACGGACTAATATACTGGTTTTCTTAATGATATTACAATGTAATATAAATTATAGGTAATATATATAGCTGCCAGACCGTTTGGATTACCTATGTATAATCCCTCATTTGGAGCTTTATTCAGTTTTTTATATGTATTATTTAAGAGTAATTAAATATTGTTTATACTTTGTTGATAGAGAAGATTGTTGTGTTTTTTTTAATTCAAATGTAATCATATATCCCCTTTTTACTCAGGTGACATACATGTATACTATCTGATTTTGTTCGTTTTTGTTTGCAGTTGGTTCTATGTGTAAAATTTTGAACAATTTCCGCTATCCATGTGTTGACGCGAAGGATCAAATAATGACCCCCATTTAAACCGCTTATTTTGTAGTCACTTGATAAGACTCCAGGATGGAGCTAGATCAGGTTCCAGGATCATATGAAAGATCTTAACCTTAAGTCGATCGCGAAATATTGATGTTGTGCTCAAATGTTGTAAAAGTCAAACAATCAAAATCAAAACAGTGATCAACATTGCATCAACAAAATGCTTTGAATTGCTTATTTTTAAATTCAATGTTCACAATAATCATTTTAGAGAAGATTAAAAATTTAACTTAAATCTAATTTTGTTTCGGGATCCTGGGGCCAGTATTTATTTTCATAACCTCTTCCTTACTCATAGACATCTAGAAGGAAAAACAGTTTTTATGATCAAAATGTGAACTTGACTTTTTACAAAATTTAAAATTCATTTCTACAAAATCAATAGTTCAGGTCCTAAAGTCAGACTTATTTCGTCATTAATTAACACTTCTTCACACCTTTGGATAAATACTTCTTTCCTAATGAACAGGTAGTAAGCAGAAGGTGTGTCCCTTGTCATGATCGGGAAATAACAGAAAAATCCGTCGTCAATTCAGTGTGTAAATAATGGACTAACAATAAGTTTGAAAAAAGTCAGTCAGCATTTGACTCAGTGATAAATTGTATTTTCTGACAAGGTCATTCTATCGACCATAGACCTAACGAAATGGTGATTTTAAACGAGACTGCTGATATTCTTGTTTCATCAACTTGTCAGTCTAAAATTTGCCTCGTTTTAGAAATTGAACATACGCATAGCATGCTCTTTATGCTCTTTCGTATCGAATCAACTGAAAGATATAAACTCCGTATGCAGGTGATGAAGGTATATTGCTGCATAAGTAAGGGAAGTTAACGATAGAAAAGTTAGGGTCATCATGTTTTTCGAAGAGCTTGGTTGTAAGATTACCATTAACGTCCTTTTCAATTAAAATACCCAAATATGAAGTACATGTGTCAGACTCTGTGGTATTTTTTAAAATTTGGAAATGGCTGATGGAATAGAAATAACCACTGTTAATTGACATTACGTCATCGATATATCAAAATGTCGAGTTGGAGGCCAAGCTACAACAAGTGTTTTCTTCTTTTCACGTATCAGATTTTGGACAAATTCTGCCTTATAAGAATACAAAAATAGGTCTGCAAATAACGGGATGCAATTGGTACCCATTGGGATTTTGGTAGATTTCAATAGATGTTGAAAGACCTGGTGTCCAAAATCCATAAAGTTATTTTTTTGTCATCAGAAAAAAAAATCTTTAATGAAATTGATATGATTCTTCATTTTATGGACATTTTGAAATTTAAAATAATTCCAGACTCAAAATTTGCAGCTGGAAATTTTTGCCCAAACGTTTTTTTAATGTGTTTTATCAACTGGGCTTAAGTTTGTCACATTTTAAAATTTGTAGCATATCATATTATGTTCTTTATGTGGTGTTAAGGGACTTGTAACACATTTTCTCTCATTTAATACAGCTATGACACATATTTTGACATTATAATTTTCTTACAGCGCGGGTATAGGGAGGACTGGCACATTTATTGCTCTGGATTATTTATTAGAAGAAGGATCTACAATGGAAAGTGTGGACATCATCAACTGTGTTTCCAAACTCAGACAGCAAAGAGCACATTCCATACAAACTAAGGTGAGATTCACAGCTGATTCTGTAAGAGGGGTTCACAAAGGGGTGTAAGTTTACCATCATTAATGTTTCATTAACTGTGTCTCCAAGCTCAGATTCCATAAAAACTAAGGTAAGAGTCCCAACAGATTCTGTCAAAGGGGTTCACAAAGGTGAGAGTGTAAATCATCAACTGTGTCTCCAAACTTAGACAGCAAAGAGCAAATTTCATAAAAACTAACTGAAGGTAAAATTCACAGCTAATTTGATGGCTTATTTGTAAGATGGAAAAAAAATGTTAAGTTTAGCATATGTTAAGCTGTGGAAAGCAAAAACCTTTGTCCAAGAAGGCAAGAACACATTATAAAAATACATGTGTTATGTTCTGTGCGTTTTTTAAAATATTAAAAAAGGAATGAACGTTTTGCAATGAAATTATCTTATCAAAATTTTAGGCGCAGTACATCTTTCTCTACGACGCACTTGCACAGGGATTGAAGAATATTAGAAGAAAGTCGTTATATCAACTTGTCGATGAAATTTGAAAATCAAAACGGTTACCACGACGCATTTCTAGTGGCGCTCGTTTCATTCATGAACCCAATATTTGTTTTAATAATTGTTTTTTATCTTTGGAATTAAATTACAAAGATGTTGTTCGATTATTTTGGTTTCTTTTATAAATACATGTACACTTTTGTTTTCTTTTTATTGCCAACGAGTATTAAAGATCAATGAAACACAAAACAACATTCATGCTCAAAATCTATTCAAACAATACAAATCAGGAGTAAACCGATTACGGATCTCTATAACATCCCTGTCATGCTCGACAAATAATGGAAGAATCCATAAACAAATCATAGTTTGAACTACTGTAGAATCATCATTGTTCGTGGGGGATCAATATTCATGGATTTCGTGAGTCACCTTACCCACGAATTTACCACACCACGAACATTTATTTTGTTAACATATCGATTCATTGAACCATTGTTTTTACGAGTAACCCACGGAATTACGTCCCAACGAACAGGTAAAATTTTGCTTACCACAGAACATTGACCCTCCACGGATTAAAATGATTCCAAAGAATGACATAATAATTAGTATGAAAATATCCATCAACATTTAGATTGCTTTTGCTGACAAGGTAAGTGTATTGACCATTGAATCTACCAGAGACCTAAAGCTTTATGTATATGAATCTAGAAAATGATGAGTTTAAACGAGACTGTTTGTATTTTTATTTCATCATCTTTTTTGTCAATAACAGCTCGTTTTAGAAATTATTCAAAATTCAACTTAGAGGCATAAACTTTATGATAAGCCCGGGATACTTTATCAAAAGTAAACGCAGTTCACAGTTGATAAGTTGAAAAGTCATCAGGTTTATCAAAAACGTTGTTGATAGGTTACAATTAGTATTATTTTCTAGTGCAATATACAAATATTGAACAGATGTTTCAGACATGTATGGCATGTTTTTTTTTTCAAAAGTTTTGATATCATTCTGTAGGAAAATGAATGGCGATTAAATATTGTTAATTGAAAATACACTACGTCATCTATATCGATTTCTCTACTGACAGAGTTAAAAGGCACATCAAATGTTGTCTTCTTCTCATGTACACTGTATAAGATTTAGTATAAATTCTGCTTTATATGAATACCAAAATAGGTCTGCTTTTAATTGGGCACAATTGGTACTCATTATTATTCCAACAGACTACTGCAAGTCCTGGTTCCCAAAATCCACAAAGATATTATCAATCAGAAACTTGCATGTAAGCATCTTTTGTAGTATAAGCTTCAGAGTACTTGTGTGCACAATGAGAATGTTTTGAACAAAACGATGTTGAAAATGATCAATGTCAAGGTACGTTTATTTAAGAATTGGTTTGTTAGTGAAAAAGAAAACAATGTTAATGATTTCAAAAGCCTGAACTTTTATTTATCTGGAGGAATGGCTTATATAGAGTTCAAAAGTCAAAAGTCTTCATATCAGATAATTGAGAAAAAATTGGGAAAAATTGAAAAAATTTGTATTCGAATTTTTGGTTACCCATACCTTATATTTGCACCATTTCTACGATATATTGTTGTACAGTACTTCTGAAGATTTCCCTTCAATGATGTTAATATTCAAGTATGAAGTCAATAAAGGAGCTTGGGAAAACATTTTTGGAGCCCGTTAAGTATTTTTGTTTGTAAGGATTTCTATAAAGTTGAGGAATCCAGTAATGGTAATTCAAATTCATTTTAATTGTTTGGAATTTTATTGATATTTCAAATTTTATAAGTTATTAAAATGTTTTAAATAGTATTTTATATAATACCCGTAAGGAATAAAAGCCATAATATGCTGATGTGGATATTTGAATCCGAAAATATTTCATATTATGCTGGATTTAATTGTACCTTTGATGAGGGATATTTGTCTACCTTAAACTATAGACATTGGACGATTTGAAGTCCCTGCTTAAACTGTCATACACAAAGATTGTGTTTGTACCACAGAATTTGCAAAAATCTTGGATCGTGATCAAATGCACAAAACTCATGTAAACGGCTTTGAATGTAAAAGTTTCACCTTCAGCGAAATAAATCTTGTCCTAAGGATTGGATACATCATGGAATTATAAAATGCAAAGAAATGTGCATGAAAAAAAATACTATGTACTCTGAACAAATACAATTTATCATTAAGGTCATTGGCAAGGCACGGTTTGCGGAGAAAAAAGGTTTAATATATAGTTTTTTTTTCACTTATAAAAACAGTCATTGAGAGTTATCTCCCGTTTGGATTTCTCTAGGCGGTGAAAACAAATAAAGCGTATCTTACAGTCTGAAAGGTAAACAAAAGCAAGTGTGTATTTTTTTTATCGTATATAATGAACTCTACAGTAATAAAAGAAAAGCTGCGATGGGTTTGTTTACATTGTGTTGAGGGGGCAGCCAGTCAACAGGTCGTCATTTAGAATAGGTACAAGTATTCTGGGAAGGGCAAAGATGTGCCATAATAATGCTGAAAGTGGTGATAGCTAGGTAGACCGGATGAGAACTGTTCTATGGATTATGTGAAGGAGGCAGTCCGAGGCACCACTAAAAGTTAATAATAAATCCATGTCAAAATGTTTTATGACAGTAGTTTCCATCAAAGTAAATTATAAGATAGAAACAAACAACCCGTCCCTTGATCAGTTTGAATAATAATTAGATGTTAAGGGAAGTAACTCAAAATTAAAGAACAGTGCAAGTATTTCTGTGTATTTCTATATTTCTATACAAGTATTTCTATATTTGCATTTCTCAGCCGAAGTATATGCATGCCATCGGAAATGAGGATACAACAATGCATTTTATTTATGAAGTTTATGAAATGGATGGATTTTAGAGAAAACTGATGGTTAAAAATAAAATAGGTCCATTTTATCACCATTTTACATAGGAAATGCATTGAGAATTGTTAAAACATTGATTCGACAAAATCTGTAAAGGAAGATTGTCTTGGTGGGTTAAAAATACCTGAATTGAACATGTTTGGTACCATTAAACCTGTTCAAAAGTTCTTGAAAACTTCTATACGAAAGCCAGAAATGTTGCCAATGTCATTAAGTCAAATTTTGACTAGAACTTTTCATACTTATTATCAAATCATTTTTTACACACTGAATTGTCGACAAATCTTCCTTTGTTTTCCGACCAATGACAAGAAACACAAGGCAGGTGTGAGCGACCGACAGGCAATTTTAAAATCTCAATGGCACCTGATCCCAGCTCTGATGTTTTAAAAGATCCGTGTTTGATCTTCCCCAGAACCCTATTAATTATTTGTGTGTTGAGCTGGAAGAGTTTGCTATCAATTTGTTCACTCATATGGAGAAACACCACTACTTGTTGATGGAGAAATGCAAATTTAAACCTTTCATCGGCAATCTGGGATATATAAAGAAAAAAAAGCCTCGATCTTTTTGTCCAAAACCCTTTGCGGCACGAAACCTAGATTAATATGGTCTCATCGGAAGGACCGGTTTCCATATCCAGCATTTGATTCGAATCTGCAAGGTGAGGATCAGTTTCTTACTCTGCGACTCTAGAGCACACGGTCTAACCACCGCGCAAGCGGGCGACCCCACTAAATATAAAAAATGATTATTTTTTTCTTTACTACTTGAGGTTATTAATAACAAATGGGTTCTCCAAAAGCTGGAGATACAATTAATTTTAAACAAGAATGTTTTTGAACATTATTGAGAATTTATCACAATGTTAAAATATTTTTGAACTGAATTGATCGATTCTTTGATACTTTGCAACAAGTCTCCTAACATTAACGATATTTGATGAATAATATATTTCGTCCTGCTTGGTACTTCCGGTGTTTAAGGAAGTGTTTGTTTTAGCAATACTACGTCAAATGTTCATAGAAAAACATATTTCAATCAAATCGTGATAAGGAAATAAAGATGCCATTTGATATCTAATTATAAAATGTTAAGGTTCATTGATACTCTGATAAGAGATATAGCTCTTATTGACATAAATGTCTATTATTGCTTTATAGATTTGCCACATTGAAGAGTCTTTTTTGACCAATTTGCCCCGCAAGCTGTGCTATAATTATTTGTATTTCACTTATAAAATATATATTTTTTGGAACATCATAAAGGTTCAAGCAACATTTTATATGAGTGAGCAGATGGTTTATGAACCTTAATATATTTTAAACTACTAGTTTGTCCAAATTGTGTATTGAAATACCATTTTAGCTTAAAGAGAAAATTTAATTGATATTTTTATTTCTTTCTTCATTCTTAATGAACAAGTAAACGTATTAAAAATGGGTTCAAAAATGGGTACAATTTTGAATACAGAAGAATTACCTGATATACTCTTTTTATAAAAATATTGTTTCTAATATAAATAAAAAGAATCATAATATGCATGATTAGACCGAATTTATTCTAGAATGCTTTGTTGTGATTTGTATAATCTTCTCTGGAACTTTCTTTCTTATAATTTAAATGCTGGATGAAAGTTTTGAAGAAAACGAACAGTATTTAAGTTCAAAATTCTATAAAACAACACAAATCAAACAAGCAGAGCAAAAACGGACCTCCAAAACATCAGAGGTTGGAGCACGTCCCATGGAGGAGTGACCATCACATACTGACCGGTCACATCCGCCGTGTGCTCCTTGTCATGATCGGGAAATAACGGAAAAATCCTTTGTCAATTCAGTGTATAAAGAAGGGACTAACAATTTGTATGAAAAACGTCTGTCAGCCTTTGACTCAATGATAAATTGTATTTGCTGACAAGGTCATTGTATCGACCATAGCACTTACGAATTATGACTTTAAAACGAAACTACCCATATTTTTGTTTTCATCAACTTGTTTGTAAATAATTTACCTCGTTTTGGAAATTGTACATACGTAGAGTATTCTCTTGTGTATCGAATCAATTGAGAGATTTACTCCCCGTATCAGGTGATAAAGGTATATTGCTGCATTAGTAAGAGGAGTTGACTATAGAAAAAAAAAAGTCACCACGTTTATCATAAAGCTTGGTCGTTAGATTACCATTAAGTTCTTTTTCAAGTATAATACCCTAATATGAAACGGATGTTTAAGACTCTCTGGTATCTTCAATCTCATGCAAGCTCATCGGGATATATCATATCGAATATAGATATCGTATTTAAATATGACTGAAGGAAAGGACTACCGACTTGTTGTGCTTGTTTGTTTATTGTCTAACGTCCCTCTTGAGAGGTTTTCCCTCAAATTGAGCCGCCCGACGTGTTTTGTAACTTGTGTCCAGACTGTTTTAACATAGATTAAACAGATAAAAAGTTATCTTTTCAATGAAAAAAGCGGGCAAATTTTAGCATTCAGTTAACATCATATTCTGCAATTTAAGTGATCGTAATACTCTCAACGGCATTATCTTCAAAGCTGATTCAATAACAAATTAAGCAAGGAACTAAAATAAGTTTAAAATATGGAAAGTCCGGACGTACTTAACATAATATAATTTAATGTACGAGGTGCATTTCACATTTTATGATGCGCATTTGTCATTTTGCGATTCACATGACTTTATCTGTGACATGCATTTATCATTATGTGATGTACTTTTGTCTTTGAGTGATGTGCTTTTGACTTTAAGTTATGTGCTTTTGTCAATATGCAATGTATTTTTGATATACGATGAATTTATCATTTTGTAATGTGTTTGTGCGCATCTGTCATTATTTTAAGTTTTCCTCATAACTCGATCCGTATATTATGTTAGATCATGTACTTTTGAGGAACTTTTGTACAATTTGAAATCACAAGAGTTTACCAAAATCAATAGCTGAAAAGCTTACGACTTTTCAATTTTATACACAACTATTCCCCACGATAAATTAAAGTCCAGGCTTTTTGATATCATAGCTACATTTAGCTGCTTTCGATAAAATTGTAACCCGTTAATTTACTTAACTTGTCATTGGTCATTTGCAAAATTATTTTGTTAAAAACATTCTGATTGTACACTTAAGTTCTCTCAAGTTGACATCAAAAAGATGCTTGAGTTACTGATTGACAAATCTTTATGTTGTTTTTGGAGACAAGAACTTCCGATGGGAACCAATTAAGCCCCCCTATTAGCAGACTTATATTTGTTTTCATATGAAGCAGAATTTGTGCATGATCTAATGCGTGAAAAGAAGAAAACATATGCTGTGGCCTTCAACTCGACATTTTGAAAAATCGGCGACGTATTGTTAATAAACAATGGTAATTTCCATTCTTATATCGATACAATTTATCCTGGTGGGCTTGAGATAAAAGATACTACGGAGTCTGACAAATTTGTTTCATATTTTGATATTGTATTTGTAAAAGAATTTAATGATAATCCAACAACCAAGCTCTATGATAAACGTGATGACTGTAATTTTTCTATCGTCAAATTACCTTACTTATGCAATTATATACCTTCATCATGATCACCTGCATACAGACTTTATATATTTCAGTGGATTTAACACTCAAGACCATACTCTACGTATGAACAATTTTTAAAAGGAGGTAAATTATTGACAAAAAATTGATGAAACACGATTATCAGCAGTCTCGTTTAAAGTCATCATTTCGTAGGTTCTATGATCAATACAATGGCCTTGTCAGCAAAAACAATTTATCATTAAGTCAAGTGCTGAATGACGATTTTCATACTAATTGTTTGTCCATTATTTATACACTGAATTGATGTCGGATTTGTCCATTATTTCCCGATCATGACGAGGAGATCACGGCGGGTGTGACCGGTCAGTAGGGGATGCTCACTCCTCCATAGGACCTGCTCCAACCTCTGATATATTTGAGGTCCGTGTTTGCTCTGCTCTTTTTTTGTATTGTTTTATGGATTTTTAATCTTGAATTCTGTTCGTTATCTCCATATGTTTTCATTTCAATATCTGTTTTATTATTAAAGTGTCATTTGAAATGTACCTTTTTTAAATGAAATAAATAATTTCATTTCAAATTTAATGTTTTAAGGTTTAATAGCACTACCTAAATTTTGGAATTTGTGTCAAACATTGTCATTAAAAGATGTTCAAAACAAATAAAAAAAAAAAAAAAAAATTGCTACCAATCTCAACCCCGCCCCATCCCTGAAATATGTATACATATTTTAAAAAGTCCTAGAAAATCAAACAATAGACATTTATGAGCAGAAAATAAGAAACGGAGATTGGACAGGTGTCTTAGAGGAGAAAGGGTTACCTGTTGATCAGACCCACACACTTTAAGCCTTACATATTGATTAGAAAAACGGAGCCTACAAAAGTATACCGTATAAAGCTATGTTTTGTTGCATTATGACTTCATACTTTTCATTTCTCGATTCGCATGACATATTCAGATTCGAAAGTGATTATATTTGATGCAATTTTATGTCTTTGTTGTATTAAAGTTCACCTGTGTATCTAATGCAATACTGTTTAATTCACGTACTTTTCAAAAATGTGTTTGTGTCAACAATAAAGCTGTAAAATAAAAACACTTTTAGATCACATGATGTTATGTGATAACAACTTTGACAAAAACGCGTATTGTAGACAACTTAGTCGCCTGAACACCATATATTTCAATATTAAATGTGTTAATAGTACTCAACCAATAAGAAAGATGGAACTCTTCAATTTTGAAATATCTTCGAAAAATCTGGACGTACGTTAAAGCGTGCGAATTTTGTTTTGAAACAATTACAGTCAAGTAGTAAAACGTTCAGGTCATCCTCATCAGAATTACAAAGGAGTACCTTCTTAGACTGCGAAATGTACTGGTGAGTGTATTGATAAGCAATAGATGCTCTAACTACAGAGGAGTTTTTGACATTGCGGAACATATATACGTGACGTGGACTTTTATTCGTTGTTTCCATTGCAACGCTGTGCAGCAGTCAATCCAATGACCCCCCTCATATAAATTACGTATGACAATTTTTTGGCAAGTTTTCCCGCGGGAGATAAGTACAAGATGGGATCTTCTGTGTGTCCCTGACTATGTTTTAGGTTAATTTCCTTTTTAACCTTTCTGAAAACAGAATTTCATTTCCAGCTTAACCTCTTACAATGGACCAGAAAGGGTCATTGTGCGGTGTTTTAAGATTTGGGGAATTTTTTTTATCAAATTAAAATCCTTTTTAAATTAATTGAAAGATGCATAAGGAGGTAATTTGATAATTATTGTTCACACGATAATCTTTCGACCATCGCTGAGCATTGCTTTTTCAATGAAATGAAACCCGTAAAATTACTTTCTTTGTCATAGGTCATATGAAAAATTATTCTATAGAATACCGGTATACTAATACAATGTAGTACTCTGAAAATGATATTAAAAAGATGCTTAACCTTCTGATTGAAAATATCTGGAGTTATCGTGACCAGACTTGGGGACCATAAAACTTAGACGAGCTCACTTTTGATCAATAAATAGTTGAAAAATGAGACTTGGATCAAAAGTCGTTAAAGTCTGTGGCCCCAAAGCCAGATCTTCCAACAATCTGTCCAAATATCCAAGCAAGGATACTGATTGCACTTGGTGTGCGTCGGCAGTGCATGCCCACTACTCCATGGCACTGCTTGAGTTTATGTTTTTCTGTTGATTCGATAGTCGAGAGCATATGCACTATGTATAATTCTACCACACTTATTTTCAAGATCAAAGAAATACCACGGACATTATTCTCCTATAAATCAAGAACGTCAAAAATTATCAGAAACACATTTCAAACCTGCACAGCTGAAAAATATTTGACTGTGCTTCTTTAGACCATATCGATGTGTCGACTTACGACATCTAAAAGTATGTATTGCCTGAAACAGCTGGTCACTTTTAAAAGCCAAGCAGGTCTGTTCCACGGACCTCCCCTCAACATTTACACATCATGATTTTGCTGATGAAACAATAAAATAGATAAGTGATTTTGATATTTTATATTTATGAAAATTCATCAAAATATGTTACAAACAAATTTATGAATAATTAAAGGGTATTTCATTATATAAATAATTCAAGGGAAATCGCGACATGGTGACCTTATTTGTTTCTCTGGAGGAAACGATCAGCCATATTTTAGATTCTCGATAAGAGCTGTTGAAATTACCTTCATGCAGTTACAATATCAAAGTGGAAGAAATGTGGATTGTGATATTCATTTTATGCCTTTATTCTCGAGGTGTGTAGTCATATAATTTTAAACTTTAAACTTACCTTAAACCTATATATTTTTTCATATTTCGATTGTTCAATTTGTTCTCTCTCTCTCTCTCTCTCTCTCTCTCCAACTGGTTGGTGTAAAAAAAAGTTTGTAAAAAAAATAGATACAGTACTTTTAAAAATGTTGCATTGTTTTATGTTTAATCAATTTCAGAATTGATGAGTTCAAAGTATACGTCTGTGTTTCAATCTTCTATGCGAGAAAACAACACAAATAATAATACACCTTATGAGTCTGCTGATGGCAACTTTATTGCGTATTATGAGAAAGGAAACGGTGTTGAAAATTCCCTGAAAATACGATTTTTGAACAAGATCGATATATCTTGTTTTACAATAATTTCCAGAGGGGGTAAAATATCATTTTGTTTTACATTATGTATAATGAGCCAGAAATACTTGGTTCTGAAGCGAAAAAATGCTGACCCTTACAAAACAAATAAACAAAACAATTTGCATTGATCAAAGATACAATAATTTTACGTAATTAAATCATACTTTAAATTCAGCAGATTTTCATTAATTTCATTCTTTAAGAATTGTTATCTAACTTTCCTTTGTGTCTTCTACTTAAAATGAAGTTAATTTCAATTTTTAGGCTCTTTCAGAATAAGTGTTGTTTCAAATTACTATGATTCGGAATATCTGTGTGACAGTTTTAAGTTGGAAGGCGATGAAGAAATTCACATTGTAAAGAGATGTTGCCATAGACAACAAGAGGGTGATTATTTGGTTATAACCCGCACAGACAATGGAGTATTACGGCTGTATGAAGTTGGCTTATTGGGTATAATTATGAATTTCGCTTTGATCATTGCACAGATTATAGATGTATGAATATGAAATCTTATATTTTAGTGACAAAATGCTGACGATGATAATTATATTTGTTAATTTTACTTGCATTCCAAACATATTGCGATTCAAACCTATCCTTGCTACTTCTCGTTTTTTAAAGATTGTCCTTATGGATATTTTGGATTTTCCTGTCGGAAATGCAGAGGATGTTCTTCTTGTGATGCTGCAAATGGAACATGTTTAGTATGTCCTTCGTTTAAATACGGTAAAACTTGCAAATTAGAATGTCCAGATAACTGTTCAAATTGTGACATTAGAAATGGAAAGTGTCGAATCTGCGAAAGATGTGCGGGAGAATGCAATAAAAGAATGGGGTTTTGCGCAAAATGTAAACCTGGATTTTTTCAACCTCCACACTGTTATAGATGCAAAGACTCAATAAGATATTGCTTTCAATGTAACAGTACTCGGATATGTAACGAGTGTGAAGCTGGATATGTTGGTAACAATTGCGAAGAAGAAAGTATTACAGAAGAAAATGAATACACATTCACCGAAAATGGTATGAGTTATGATGGAATGCCAAAGGTTTCATTGAAAGGTATGAAACTTTGCTTTTATACTAAACTGATTATGTTTAATCTTAGTTTTAATTTTCATGAGAAAAAATGAAAGACAGGCACTCCTTCTTTTTCTATGACATTAATTTCTTCATTATGGAGCAAAATTCAATACTGTAAACTAACTATAATTCGCGGCCTCTTTTTTCATACATTGGCTTGTCGATGAATATTCCGTTATTTACTTATCATGACAAAGAGCTCACGGCGGTGTGTGACAGGTCGGCAGAGGATGTTTACTCCTCCATGGCACCTGAATCCACCTCTTATGTTTTGGATATTTAATTCATGGAAATAAAAATGTTAAGTGTGGCTTCCCATGTCACGATGAACTATTCTGTATACACTTACACTCTTCACATATAACAATGTCTTTATCAAGTGAAATGTAAAAAAAATTATGCTAGATTGGGCACACTTGCGGATTGATTTCAAACTAAACTAACTAATCGCAATAAAATAAGGAATAGTATTCATGTTCAAAAGTCCATTAACTGTTCACGGTAGCTCAGTCGATAGAGCGCTCGCTTCGTGATCGGGAGGTCGTGAGTTCGTATCTCGGCCGCGAATGACCTAAGTCGATAAAAAATGGGTTGCAACTGTTCCTTCGCCATGCTCTCGGCAATTTGAAGTGAGAGTCCTTCGGATGAGACCTTAAAAACCTAGGCCCCGTGTCAGCGGCAGGCGTTAGCACGATAAAGATCCCTCACTGCTCAATGGCCCTGAGTGCCGAGTAAAGGTAAAAATTTGAAGCCCTTCACCGGCATACGGTGACGTCTCCATATGAGTGAAAAATTCTCGAAAGGGACGTTAAACAATATACAATCAATACAATCAAAAGTCCATTAACCCCCTTCCCCGCAGTCACGCATTTTAACGTATATACCATTTCCTATTTCTAATGCAAAATCACGCATATACCGTTTCACCGCAATCACGCATTTTCACGCACTTTAAAAAGTTCATTTAGTCTTAGATTTAATGCCAATTTCCTTCTATCTTATACTTGCAAAAATTTCATAAAATAAGAAAAGTTATATTTGTATTAAAATATTACGTCATGATATTATTTACGCTAAACTTTAGCGAAACGTGTACCACACTATAAGGTGCTTTCGGGGAAATGGTAAATTTCTATTTCTATGACGAGAACATTAAGTGTACGTTGCATAACAGTTCAGTAAGTTTAAGAGTTCAACGATACAAAATTAGAGCAGATCAAACACAGACCTCAAAAACATCGTGTTCATCCCAATATATGTATACCAACGAAGTTTGAAAACCTTAATTCATTTTTTTGGTTTAGTACCGATAGAACTCAGATATTTGTTGTATTTCTTAATGTGAAAATAAGAACAAAAGATCACTTCTATACATTTATCTTACAAATGTAAATACTGATCTGTAAGTACGTGATCAAATCTACCATAACATGATAACTTGCCCTCTTTATGTATGTCTTTAGTTGATATTTTTCACAATGCAGATTATGTTTTATTTTAAACAAGCAACATTTTGTAATCAATGTTTATTTGTTAAATCATATACTCTTATGTAAATTCCAAAAACATTATTTTTTCATTTATTACAGCAAATGAAGCGATATATAATAAAGTTTCAGGTGTATCGTGGCCACAAAATGAAATGATGTTAGAAAATGGGAGAAACGAAAGTGATAACATATTAACAACCAACGTCCATTTATTGGCTTTGTTGTTTGGAATGATAATATTTGTGCTGCTGCTTATTCTTCTTATAATAAAAAGGTATTTATTTCCAAAATTGCTTTCGTAAGAATATGTTTTATGCTACAATGTTTAATACATGAAATCCGAAAGAAAAAGCATTAAATTTTTAAAAAGACCAAATGTTTAAGAAGGTTTTCAATATTTTGCAAGGAGCCGGAAGTCTGATAGAAAATGTGCAATTATTTAATGAGAGAACTATTAATGAAAGTTATAATTGATGTTTTATGTTTTATTTATTTTATTTTATTTTTATTGGATTGTTGGGGAAGCTCAACAAATTTAGCATACATGCCAAAAATATATTTGAACTTGGTTGAATAATGAAGGGATATTGGACCTACAATATACATGTATATAACAGTCATGGGGGAATAACTCTTGATAGAATCACCTCAATGGATAAATCATCTGTAGTCTTTATAAATACTGTTATTTTAAATCATTAAAACAGATTGAAAGTATTAAGAAAACAGAGGCCGCTAACATATTAGAAGAAAAAAAGAAACACAGACTTCGGGAAGAACAGCCACTTCACCCTGCTATTCCACAGAACATTCTAGGGAACGAGGCCAACACGATATTTCTGGAAGAAATAACTCAGGCAGACGATATTGTTCTTGACGAAATTCAAAGACTAGATATGGAATATACTAATACCATAGCTCATAGGATCCCGGTGGACAAGTTTATCGAGTACCACAGCATCAGACGAGAAAACAACATCTCTGTAGAAGAAGAATTCGCGGTAAAGTTAAAATCAATTTTTGTGTCAGGAAATAAAGTTTTAAAATAGTTTCAGCTAAACCAATTCATTATTTTTGCTTAGAAATGAAAGATTTTGAATGCATTTTAAAATTTCTTGTGAGTTTCAGCAATTAAATTATTTTAGAAAATTCCGACTGGGCTAATGGAACAATATACAGAAGCTGTAAAGAAAGAGAACATCTGTAAAAACCGCTATAGATACGTGTATCCTTGTAAGTTACAAGTCTGTGTCATGTTTATCTTTCTACTCAATAAAATCAGAAATGAACTTCATATTACTACTGTGTACAGTGTGATTATTTACATGCACGCCTACCATTTAATGTAAGATCAATAAACCAAATAATTGTCAAAAAGAGTATATGATATGACATTTAGATATATCGACGACGTACTGTCAATAAACAATGGTAATTTCCATTCTTATTCGATTCGATATATCCTGGTTAGCTGGAGATAAAAGATACCACAGAGTCTGACACATCTGTTTGATATTTAGACCCTTTACTTGAAAAAGACGTTAATGGTAATCTAACAACCAAGCTTCATGATAAACTTTATGACTTTAACTTTTCTATCGTCAACTTCTCCTACTTATGCAGCAATATACGCTCATCACCTGCAGACGGAGTTTACATATCTCAATTGATTAAAAACGCAAGAACATGCTCTGTGCATGAGCAATTTCTACAACGAGGTAAATTATTGACAAACAAGTTGATAAAACAGGAATATCAGCAGTCTCATCTAAAGTCGTCATTTCGTAAGTTCTATGGTTGATACATTGACCATGTCAGCAAGTTCAATTTATCATTGAGTCAAATGTTGACCTACTTTGTTCATACTTATTGTTATACACTGAAGTAACGACGAATTTTCCCTTTTTCCCCCGATCATGACAAGGAGCACACAGCGGGTGTGACTAGTCAGCAGGGGATGCTCACTCCTCCATGGCACCTTATCCCACCTCTTTTTTTTTTAGGTCCTTTTATGCTCTGATCCTATTTTGTATTGTTTTATGGATTTTAGATCTGAAATACTTTTCGTTATCTCCAAATGTTTCATAAAAAGTTCTAGCCATAATAAGTTCTTTAACAAGAAAAATATTGTAACTATTAGCAAGAAAACGAAAATATAAACTTCCATAACGATCGCAATGAACATAACCCTACAAAGATTAAAAAAATTCAAGTAGAAACATTACTGAAGTGGTACTGAAATGCACATTAAATGATGAAGTATGCAATAAGGAAATCTTTGTTTATTGTATAAACTATGTGTTATGAGGCTCATTTCGTTGTAGATGACTTTTGTAGGATTGTACTTAGCACTTCCGAAGAACAAGGAAGAAATGACTACATTAATGCCTGTTACGTCGAGGTCAGGAGTCATGTCCAATTTTATTCTCAATGTTCTAAAATTTATATAAAGAACTAAAAACATTTAAAAATAGTTGAAACACTTTTATAAAACATGAAAATATAAAAATGGTCTAATTATCGTCAACAAAATATTGATAAATTGTTATGTTTAAAAAAAGCTTTAATATGTTGGATGAAAATGTGCAAATAATTTCAATTAAATTACGAGCCAAGACATGACAGATATGCAAAACTATCTCCTTATTATTTTTTTTTTAAATTTTACAGGGTATTAATGGCGATCCTACCTATATTGCAGCACAAGGTAAATTTCAAGATACATTCGATATCTTCACATCCTGTGATTGGTATACAACAGAATTACCTGTTTTTATATTCCTCTGAAGCAGAGAATACTCAAAAACCTTTGCATGAGAAGGGGTTAACACATGCTTTGACCTTCAACTTGACATTCAGATATAAAGAAGACAACCTTTAGTAAATTAATGTTTTATTTCTTTCATATGACCACTCGATAAATCCCAGTGACCTTCAAACAAAAAACACCTGGTCCACAGATTCTGCCTCATCTGTTTCATATTTGCATGATATACTGACTGTAGAGGACAAGGGGTATTTAACAACTAAATTAATTGACAACAAGATGACATTAGCTTGGCAATTGCCGACTTTCTTAAATAATGAAAAAAAATATTCTGCTTTACACCTGCTTATGAAATTTATGAATCCAAACTAATTTGCTTCTCAAAATCATGCTCTGGGTATAAGCAATGTTTACACCGAGGCAGAGTACTCACAGATAAGTTTATGGTGCAAGGATAAAAACATCAGCATCTTGTAAAATTCTATCGTGATCGTTATAATGACATTATTCTCAAATATAATCAATCACTGGATTGTACTTTGGCTTTGTTTAATGTCCGTTGTTCTTAAAACCTTCGCATTTGTTCTTTTTATTTAAATTGGACTACAGAAAGCTCCAAATCTTTGACCATTTAGATTCGGTAGTTGGCCGACAGGGGATTACTCCTCTTAGGCACCTGATCCCAACTCTGTTTCTGGGGATCATGGTTATACAAATTTGTATTGTTTGTAGTCAAAATGAGAATCATTCATAAATCAAGTACATACTGGTATATTTCATGTCTTCATATCCTTAACGTCTTCTTTTGCACCGTTCTCTCCTTCATAATCAACACCTTATCTTACAATCCTTGCATATCAAAAGAAATTTAATGAATACTGCAGAATAGGATTTCGTTTATTCAAAGACCTCTCCTTACCTGAGAACAGAACGCATTATAATTCCTAATAAATCTGTAAACTACATAAGACTACTTGTTACATAGGACCATTTACTCCCACAACATTGGTTGATTTCTGGAGGATGGCGTGGCAGGAAAACAGCTCCAGAATTGTGATGCTGACAAAATTGTTTGAAGGCGATCATGTAAGCTAACATTATATTGCATTTCATCTGAATATCGTGATAAAATTGACACAACTTATTTCTTGGGGTTTTATTCTGCTTTTTATCCAAATTACAATTTACAACCTTGCATTTCAACTTTTAAGTTATTACATTCATTAAAGAATTACGTCATGGTGAAACAATGAATGTAGAGCAAGCAACAGAAATATATAAATGTTTCGCTGATTCGAAAATACAGTGAGTAGCACGTAAAGGAAAACATTTTCATCTTGTAGATGAAATGCCTTAAGTATTGGCCTGATACGTCAGCAGATACGTTTGGTGACCTTGTGATTCGATTGGAATCACAGGACATTTATGAAAAATATACGATTAGACATCTGGTTGTTCAGCAGGCCAAAAGTGAGGATAACAATCCAGTAAGAAGTAAAATAATAAATAGCTTCTTAAATTCATATAATACAAGCATAATGATATTCTAAATATACACAGTTGCTAATTAAAATGAAAGGTACGATAAATTACTTTTCTAATATATATGTAAAAGCGTATGAATATATTGTATCATCTGCAACCTAAATGTTCAATAAGAAGGATTATAATACTTTATTCAAATTTAGAATATCCAACCATCTTTTTATTTAAAAAAAAATGTATGATTTATCTTTGAAGAAGGAAGTTACCAAGAAAGTGACCCAGTTTTACTTCACCGGCTGGCCCGATTGTGGAGTTCCGTCCGAGGTTGACAGTCTTCTTTGTTTCCGGGACCTTGTGAAAAATGGCCGACCGGAAGCTGACGGTCCAATAATTGTCCATTATAGGTAAGGAATGCTATCACGGCGAATGAACAATGATTCATTAAAAACATGTTAGACAAAAGAACGGACTATTAACTGGTTTTCTAAACGATATAACTATATAAAATAAATTATAAGTACGAAGTTGCTGTTTTAAGTATTTTGGTAAATTGTTTTTTAGGAGCTTTCTATAGCTAGTTGCTATTTGAGTCTAATTTCAACCATGCTCAAAGAGGAGCTCCCACTCAATAAGAAGAGCATCACAATTTCATGTTTAAATGCCACCTAAGATAATGATTGGAATTAATGATACAAACGCATTCTTCAATGAAATCGATAATTATAATGCTCTATTTAATGGACAATTTCAGAATTTATATAATTCGCTTATTTTTACCATTTCACATGACTAAAGATACACCAAAAGAAGAGTAAGTCATATGAAAAAATTAATTCGCACCTTGTCCAGCTGGATGTTAATTATGTACCAGGGGTAGAAATCCTACTTATCTCTTGCTCAAATGCGCTAAAATAAATTCAGGTTCAACGTTCGCAGATAAAAACATTTGTTCAATCCTATGTTTAATGTGTTATTTCAACGGGGCTTAAGTTTGTCACATTTTGGAATTGCAGCATATCATAAAATGCTCTTTTAGCTGTGTTCAGTGTTATAAGACAAGTAACATGCTTTCTCTCATTAAAAACAGTTATGACGTAATTTACGACGTTATATTTACTTTACAGCGCGGGTATAGGAAGGACTGGTACATTTATTGCTCTGGATTATTTACTGGAAGAAGGATCTACAATGGAAAGTGTGGACATCATTAACTGTGTCTCCAAACTCAGACAGCAAAGAGCACACTCCATACAAACTAAGGTAAGATTCACAGCTGATTCTGTAAAGGGTTCAAAGAGGAGTGTGTATATTGTTTACTATCTCTCCAAACTCAGACAGAAAATGGCACATTCTATACAAATTACGGTGAGATTTATTTATTATATAAGATATCATTTTTCATGTACCTCTAAAAAATTATATTTTATTTCTTATATTTATATTTTTATTTTTTATTCCTATGACAAGGAAAAATAGGCACTATTTAGACTTTGTCATGGAAATGCAACATAACGTACCTACGACGTCATGTAACATCACAATCTGAACTTTTCAAATGGCTCGTGCATATTGCTTTCCATATGCAAGAAAATCGGATCATATGACCAACTGCATGTCATTGAAAATTGAATTTCAATTTCATTATCATTGTTATATAAGGAAAGACATCAGCAAATGTAAATATGTAAACCTAGAAGATTAAACCATTTTCAGTTGTATATGCATGTTTCATATTCATTTTTTCTTCCGTCTCAAATATCTAAATAAGAATAAAAAGTTATTTCAATTAATATATATTTTAAATAAAATTATAGGCGCAGTACATCTTTCTCTACGACGCACTTGCACAGGGATTGAAGAATATTAGAAGGAAGTCATTATATCAGCTTGTTGATGAGATTTGAATTCATGTTGGACTCGTTCTATTTCTTTTTTTGTACTTGAATTGCAAATATGTATCGTGATTATTAAGCCTTTTTAAATACATTTATAAATATATGTACCTTTATTTCCTTTTAAATTTATTGTGAACTGGTATTTTCAGAATGAAGTCAAAATATAGAACTTTTAAACTTATTATTGAATATAACATCTGACTAGAATAAAGAGGAAAGAAACCCAAGGCTGAGCATTTGAATCAGAAATAGATATTCTGCTTGATACAGTAGTAATATTTTATATGTAACATGTTGACACTATTCTAATTAGGACGATGTTAATTTCATAGGAGACGAGATAACAAAAGTTTTTTCTACAACCTAATTACCTCAATACAAAATGAAGATTTATTCTTAGCAGAAATGTTTTTTAATATAACATCAACGTCATAATTCCAAGCTGAAAGATAAGGAAACCGAGTGTGATATGTAAACTTTTTTATCTTATCAGTAGAAGCAGTTGATAGGTGATATATTGACGTTGTAGTATATGTATGGAATAGATTTGTTAAAGTATGGTCATTTACGTTTAAATAAGTTTAAATTGCAAATGTTTTACTTCCAAGAATAGTATTTCGTCTATATCTTTTATCTTGAGGGCAAGATATATCATGGCATTGAATAATCCATACTGATGCTCCTCTTTGACTCGTTTATAGAATATATTTCTATCATATCGTGATAAGGAAATTAAAAAAATAACGTTCTGTTATTCATTATAAAATGCTCATTTCTTACAAAATTGTTTAAAATATGTTGTTAAATATATTATTAATAAAACCTTTTAAATGATGATTTAATTGATTCTTGCAATTTCTTTACCAAATAATGCAGTTCAAGAAATCTAAGTAAGCAAGTATAGTCAATAATGAGTTTAAGTATGACTTTTTTGTCTACAAGAAACTTCCTTATATTCTCTTTGTCGTATATATCAAATACCTGTTTTCTGAACCTAGAAAAACAAAAAAAATACCCACATATTGCCACTAAAATTTAAGTTGAAGCTAAGCACGTCTCATGAAAAGAATGTGTACGCCATATTCTTTTATTCTGTCGTTTTTTCGAGTACCCTGTATAAGCCTACACGTAGTCATGATTCACTTGTTACATATGTTACATAGCTATTGTACTCCGTATCGGTAAAGGTAACTGTGTGTGTAATTAGCCCTCAAAATATAAGCATTCATTCGGTAATGAAATATAGAGGTATTGAACAGTATTCAAGTTCAAAGATCCATTTAAACAATACAAATCAGAAGCAAACCAAAACGGGCCACTAAGATATCACGTGTGTGATCAGGTGCCTTGGAGTGTTAAGGATCCCCTGTCAACCGGTCATATGTACCATGTGCCCTACGTAATGATCAGGAATGAAGTATATGGAAATTCATGTAACGAGCAGTATTCGAGGTAAAAAGTCATTAAACATAACTAAACAAAATTGAAAAATTAAAGTCATCACATTTATCGTAAAGCTTTGTAGTTAGAAAACCATTTACAATAATTTTCAAAGCAATCAGAATAATGAACGTCAAATATTGACTCAGTGATAGATATTGTATCTGCAGATGAGGTCGTTTTATTGACCGTAGAACTTACCAAATGATGACTATAAACGAGAGTGCTGATATTCTTGTTTTATCAATTCGTTTGTCAATAACTTAACTCGTTTTAGAGATGTAACCACAATCTACCAATGATAAGGGTAGATTACAACAAATTAAGTACATGTAAAGGAAGATGAAGCAATGTTCATAATTTTAAGAAATGTTACTATTAAAGTATTTTCTAGTTATATATCCAAAAATGAAATAGCTGTGTTCGACTCTATATTATCTTTTATTTCAATCTCACTGAAATAAATCGTGTCGTCATATGAATTAAAATACCTTTTGTTAATTGATAATTCTTCGTCAATATTAATCTAAATGTCTAATTGAAGGCCACAGCAAGTATTTTGTTCTTATTAAATGTATGTGTAATATTTTGAATAAATCCTGCTTCATATGAATACAAAAATACGTTTGCAAGGGCGAAATGGGTACCAATAGAAATTCTGATGGTTTCTTTGAAGACCTGGTCTCCAATGAAAACATAGATGTGGTCATTCAGAAACTCAAGCATACTTTAAATATAAACTTCAGAGTACTTGTACGTACAATTAAAATATTTTTTATCAGAATAATTTTGCAAATAATTGATGACAAGGTAACTACATTTACGATCACGAGTTCCATTTTTATTGAGTAAGCTGTCCTTGATATCAAATAGCTTGGTCTTTAATTTATTGAGGGAAATGGTTGTATATGAATTGAAAAATTGGTAAGTCTTTATATTGCTGATCTTGGTAAAATGTAATGGTTCCAAATTTTCCAAAAAGTCTTCGGAAGTTTTAAGTAATTTAATCAGATTTTCACCACTTCTCGAATATATTGTTGCACAGTACTCCTACATGTGTAAATATAATTCTAGAATAACCCAAAAGCGCTGAACAATTAATGAAGATAAACTGGATTTTAAAAAATGATTAAATAAATCAAATAACAAGATTGATCTATGCCTTTTTGGCCCTGAAACTGCTAAATTTTAGCTATCAATGCATTAAATATCATTTATACCTTTGATGATTGTATGTCCATCAAACATGAGGTAATTTCCTGGCTAGTCGGTGCATTATGACGTCACAAAATGCGTCAATTTTCTTATATTCTGAAAAAGTCTACAAAACCCTCAATTTTAAGCCTATTTTTAATATTTAATATATATTAACTATAGATCGAAAATAAAAAAAAACTTGTAAATGTTTTGCTGCAGAACTGTAGCTCTCTGCTTGAGATATTTCGGACAGATAAAGCAGAGAGCTACAGATCCAAGTGTTGTAAAAACCTTCGATTTACGCCGACGATCTTTTGTCGCTACTTTAGGTATTTATTTCGTGTAATTTAAGCTTTCGCTGGCTTTTAGGATATTACCATATAATTAATCATATATTCAACACTTATTTCTGATACTTTATTTACCTTTTAAAACGGTCCAAAACAGCCCTGTAAATAGTTTTGTAATGCCAGTTTAAAAGAGTTCCATTTCGACGTCCGTAACCACAAACAGCCATTTGTTAGCGTTGAAATGTATGTAAATTATCAGGAATTGAAGTTAAATGCATGATTAATTATTATTTACCATTTAAAAGCTGAAAAAAGTATTATATACAAGAAAAAATACCCGAAGTGAGAGAAAAAATCGTCGGCGTAAATCGAAGGTTTTTACAATGCTTGGATCTGTAGCTCTCTGCTTTATATGTCGGAATTCTGCAGCTAGTAAATGATAGAACTGTTTCTGAGGATAGCAAGATATGTTTTTTTTTTAGATCAGATGGTGCGTTCATATTAATTTTCTTATCTGAAAGTACTCAAATATACCTGTTTTCATTAAAATTCAAGAACATTGCAATTCCATAAAGCATGTGTTTCAATACCTGGTTCCATGACCATAAACTGAGAATAGACTTAAGTCAAAATTTAAAATCAATATAACTTCTTAAATAATCTTGATAACAAATCAAAATTTATAACATATGTTTAAATTGAAATACATGTATACAAACCTGCTATTCTCTGATAAAGTATGCTTTATAAATGAAAAGATATTCAAAATCAAAATTTTGACTTCAGTCTGGTCTCAATTTATGATCTCCAGGCCTGGAGTTTAAGGAGAAAAAATTTAATAGGAAATTAAAGTTCAAAGTCTCTACTTTATTTTTATGCTTAAAATGGAACATAATGTGTTTGTCAATAAATTGGTATATGCAGGGCCGTTTTATGCATAAAATTAACCAAACTCTTTACACTTTTTAAAATCTAAAATCAGAGTAATTTTTCGTGGTCACTTATTTGTAGAAAAACTGAAAATACAGAGACAGCTTCATCTCTAGTATCCATAGAGAATGTGGAGAAATTTTAAGCCTATGAAAAGCAATCAAAATGGGATAGAAATGAAATGTTAACTTATCAAATTATATGACTTATGCATAATTGCCGTGATTAAAATCATTTTAATCAGGCTTTCAGTACAATCAGGACTTTGATTTGTTTATACAGTTATTTAGAAATCTTTTAAGGTCAATATTGATATGCAAACAAGCAGATAAATGCCTATTGACAGGTTAAATGGATTGAGTGTTCTTTAAGCACTCTAACTCATTTGTATGACAGAGGAAATCAACAATAACCTAGCTATTTTATGCATTCAAAGCACCAAGGTCACTTTTTTACTACCTAGTATAGTAGTATATAATCAAAACATACTTGGAAATAAAAAAAAATTCAATCGAGTTTGATGCCTATTCTGAAGTAGGGAAATAAATTGCGAACCAAACATTTTTATAAAAAAAAATCAATAGAATGAGTTTAATGTGCAAAGATGCTGGTAGTGTTACTTATTTTGGTCTGCAACTTAAGAGGTAGGTGCTTTGCACATTTATTATTTTTTTTTATTTTTATAAAAAAGCTTGCAATTTACAATGAAAGAAATTGGCAATTGATCATATAGAGATGCATTTAACAATTTTCTAGGATTTCCATAAGTATTGATTCGAGACACGATTGAGATTTATTCATAAAAAGAAAAAAATAGCAATTTATCTTTGAAATAAAGTTTTTTTTAAAAATATACTTTTATGAATTAAGTTTCTTTTTATCTAATATGTTTTCCCTTCTTGTGACAATTAAAGAAAGCGAACCCCCTTTTAACATGGAGAAAATTTTGGTTACCAACCTTAATTGTTCTTTGTATACTGAGAACAGACACGTATTTTTCATTTGTTGTAACCAGGAAAAAATGTCTGATCAGTAACAATTGAGACTTCCCAAACCCATGAGGGGTACGCGAAGGTTTAACAAGCCAAAACCACTGACTTAACTAGAAAATACTATTTCATGGTAGGGCAGGTATATCTTTTGGTTAATTAGATACGCAGCTGCATATTCTTCATACATACAATTTCTAAACCGAGACAGGTTATTAACAAATAATTCGATAATACAAAATGATGATTAATCTTTTACATAAAAGTTCATGTTACAGGAATTCCAACAACCTCATTTAAAATCGGTATTTTGCCAATTCTATGATCGTTTTAACAGACTTATGAACAAACATAACCTATCACTGGTTCCTATTTTGCCTGACTGTTTTCATACCAATTGTAAGGTCTTTCTTTTTGTCCTGAATTTAGATAAATAAACAGTCAATATTATGGCGGATGTTTACTCCTACTAAACACCTGATCACCTCTGAAATTTCTGTTGTCCATGTTTATGTCCTGTTCTTAAATTTGAATTGTTTATAGTTTTTATGAGATCAATCAATTGCCTTTTTCTTTAAAAATTCATAAATTTAATTTGATTTTCATATAATTGAAGGAATTGTGCACGGCTTGTTTTCTCTTTTGTATAAGCTTTTTTTAATGCTTATTTTTTGAAACGAGAGATGTTTTCAAAATTTAGAAAAAAACACCTAAGGAAGTCCATTTATTTTGAGGGGTATTCATGTTATCAAAATTTAACTTATTTCAGTCTACTTGTTTTTGAACTACTCGTCCGTTAGTCAGTCCTCCATTGAGAACTCAACTATTATCAACAACACTCTTTCTGCAGCTCTGGCTGTTGACGGAGATATCTCTACATTTACACAAACGAAAAGAGCAATCAACAACTACTGGAGAATTGATTTCACAAGCACGATAAATATATCATGTTTTACAATAATATCCAGTGGAGGTTTGTAAATTTTATTAAAATGTCAAGGACTTTCAATGTGAAATAATTGTATTATGTCAGATTTTAAAAAAGAATTCACTTCACATACTAGTATCCTCATAATTACATGTATGCTCTACGGCAAGGTAGTTAACAAATAACATCTTATTGCAACCAGGAGGACCGGGCTGCTCTATACATAATTAGGTGGGAGTAGTTATTTAGAATTAAAGGTTTTCTAAACAATGAATAGATTGTTAATCAGAATGTTCTTTCCGTTTATAAATTACGAGATACATAATATATTTACTTTCATAAAGTGAGTCTGTAAAAATATAAACGTTTTTCATATTTAATATATAAAGAAGCTTATCATTTACTATCGAAAACACGACAGGTCCCTTTTTTTAGAACATCGGATTTTACTTCTCGCATAAAAACGTAATCTGCACAGTTCGTGTTTTATATTCTAAAATTGAAAACGAATACATTTTTGAATATAGGTGATGCATGTGTCTAACTTCAATTTATATATTATGCAGCCAACATTTACTTGAGGAATTGATCAAGTTTTAAATAGTACCGTTTTTGTTTGATTTTTATCCGACTATAAGTTTTCAAAATATTCGCGACTATCGTCTCCATCAATTAGTCAATTAGACGCATGCCTTTTCACACATATCGAAGCGGTTTGATGACTCATTTTCATTGTTTACTTTATATATTTCCCGGGCGACAATTGATGGTTACATCAATGTTTTCCTGTCCTTATAGAGAGGACATATAGGCAGTGCCTGCTGTCCAATCCTGTTATGTTAATACATAATAGAATATTATTTAAAAGAATCTTATCCTTCTGATATTTTATACTTTATTAAATAGGTAATTTCCAGATTACCGTAGGTTCGAGAAGTATTAAAAATTCAACAAAGATTTGTCAGAAGTTTTTGGAGATAGACACACGAGAGGAGAACGTTGTTCGGTGCTGCCAGAAACCACTTGAAGGAGATACTTTTGAGGTCACTCGTACAGACTTTGCCATACTACGACTTTATGAAGTCATTCTGAGAAGTATGTATGCTCGACGTTCTCATTGATCGTAATTACGAACATGAAATACATTCAACTTTAATGGTTACGAATGCAAAAAATGAAATATGTTTAAAATCACTGGTTTTACATCGCAAACACGCAAACACGGACTTCGAAAAGCCTTAGAGGAAGGATCAAGTGTCATTGAGGAGCAAGCACTGGTTATACCCGCAGTGTGTTCCTTGTCAAGATCGCACAAACGTAAAAATACACTTAAAATTTTAAAAGTATTAAAAGTGAGTCCCATGCCCAATGTCACCCACGATGGATTCCGTCTTAGATCTATAAGAGTAAGATCAAAATCCAGACAACATTGTACTAAATAAAGATGTCGCCTGCGTGGCGCTGTGGTTTATGCATCTGCTCTTGAGTCGCGAAGTGAGAATTGATCGCGGGTTCGAATTCCATTGTCGGACATGGAGATCGGTCTTTCGGATGAGACCGTATAAACCGAGACCCCGTGTTGCAGTAGGTGTTGCCACGAAAAAGATCCCTTAGTGATTAATGGCCGTAATTGCCGAGTATAGTACATAATTTACAGCGTTCCATCGGCAAGTTGTGGAGTCTTCATATGAGTGAAAGACGAGAAACAACAAACTGACTACTGTAAATAAATAAAGATAGTTTTTATTGACAGTGTAATATTTGTTCGTCTTTTTCCTTCCTTCTTTGACTTTTTGCTATGCATTTAAGAGTTTTCTTAAGATTTCAAGCGTATACAGTGTATATCTGTTCAGTGTTTTGAAGAATGTCCTTCTTTGAAGTTAAATTAAACTAAATCGTAATCGTTTAAAATTACACAATTAGTTTCATCACATGAACAACATTACTCAGTTATATCATTCTGATATCTTCCTTTGTATGAAAAAGCATTAATTGATTTAAAGAATAACTCTTGTTTTGATTTACAGCCTGTTCTGATGGAAAACATGGCTTTTCTTGTGCACAATGCAGTTATTGTTCTACTTGTGATGCTAAGAGCGGAATATGTTTATCCTGTCCTCCATTCAAATACGGAGAAGACTGTGGTCTACGGTGTCCAAATAACTGCTCCAGGTGTGAAATTAAGAACGGAGTGTGTAAAGCTTGTTCTAGATGTGCAGGAGATTGTAACACAAAAAATGAAAGTTGCAGTCAATGTAATCCCGGATTTTTCCAACCACCATTTTGTTATGCGTGTAATAATTTTATCAGACATTGTGTGCGTTGTAGCAGTTTTAAAAATTGTGACCAATGTACGGAGGGGTATCATGGTCTACAATGCAAAAAGAAAAAAGAAATATCTGCAACTTTTACCAGCAATCTAATATACATGAGTATGCCCATTGAAACTACTTCGACACCACGAGATAGCAAGGAGACACCACTGGAAAAATTTGGAAAACAAGAAAATTTGTTGCATGAAGAAATACCAAAGGATTCAGCAATATGTACGATACATCATTTTTTATTTCTTGATAAATCCTATAGAATTTCATTTTTTAGAATAATCTACTGATTTTAACCATTAATATGTTTCTTCACTTATTCGAAAATTCTTTTGAACTTAAAATGAAAAAGACGTCAAGGTCAGCCATATCTCTATCTCAATTTGTATGTCTTACTGACAGTAGACGACAATGATCATCCTATAAATTCTATACATATATTTACATGATGATAACTTATCCATATCTCTTTCATACTCAAAACCATGCCTTCAGTTTTTAAAATTCTTAAACGGAGACAAACCTCTGACAGATAAGTTGATGATACAGATATTTCAATTTACTTTGTTTAAAATGAGCATTTCTTAAATAATAGATGCTTATTATATACTCGGCAATGTCCTTGTTAACAATCATACGCCATCACTTAGTTGAATCTAGGCTGATGAGTTCCATATTAATTTTATGCCTTTGCTTTTATGCTTTATTTGAATACGGAATGTTTTGACTACCTGATCATTAAGTAAGGCGCGCAGCAGGTAACCATTCAGCATTGGCTACTTACTCCATGCTAACAACTATTCCCAATTCTGGAAAGTTCATAGGTCCTTGTTTATACCCTGTTGTTCGTAGATTTTTCAGATCACGGTCATTTTCTTTTCATTTTCGTTAATAAAAAAAAATCAGTGAAAATTGTTCATTTCTCTCTCTCTCTGTCCGAAAGTATGTGTCGTATAAATTTAAACTTTTCTCATAAAGGTTTATGGATGGTTTTTATTAATTATTATGTTAATCACTTTTATTACAGACTTGATGGGAATGAAAATTAAATCTTTAAATCAATCTTCTGTGAATAACACGGAAATGTTTAACAAAGCCTTCGCAGCATACCTCGCTGTTGACAAAAATGAAACAACATTTACACAAACAAACGAAGCAGTCAACAACTATTGGAGGGTTGATTTTGAAGACCCAGTCAATGTTACATGTTTTACCATTATTTCTGGCCCAGGTTTGTAGAGGCTCGAATTTCTATACTTCTGTATGTTTGATAGTCACCGTAAAACTTCATTATGGAGACAGAAGACATCCATAGGTCTGAATAAAAAAAAACATATATAACACGTATATTTACTCAAGTCAATTTAATTTATGCATACATGAATGTATAATGAACTAGAGAGATGGTAACAATGATCGATCAAAAAAAATCTATAAAATGCCTAAGAAGAAAGAAATGGTAATTTTGATTTAGAGAATTTTAGAATATTACTTCTGGTCTAATGGACTAGAAAGCTTTTCATAAATAATATTCTTTATCTCCAATCTTATTTATATCCACCACAAAGTAACATAGTTTTATGATAAGTTCGCATTTAGTTTGGAAATTACATTACTTCTGTTTTGACTCTAAATTGAATAATTTCTACTTTTAGGTAATTTTAGAATCAAAATTACTTCAAGTGATACAAGTTTGGAACATACTTGTGACGAGTTTTCAGTAAACAGAGAGAAGGAATCCGTTTCACGGTGCTGCCAGAGTTACATAGAGGGAACAGCATTTGTGGTCTATCGTTCTGACAATGGAAAATTGAGATTATATGAAGTCAGTCTCATAGGTATTGTTTGTAATTGCTTTAGATTAACATACATTATAAATTGAATGTAATACAATATATGTTTAACTTCTACTTAATTTTAACTTCCAATATATAAAAATCAAAATTTTACCTCGTCTGGGAGTCGAAAGGTGCGGGAGAGATAGTTTTCTGTTTTAAACATTACAAATTTTTACAAAGAAAATATTTAATAGTTTGATATGAATATGCGGCATTATGATATATTTTTAATTAGGATGAGATGACACCACACGTATGGACCAATTCAAAAAATGGTCGTTAAACTATTGAGCTATTAATTAGCTTCAATTATCATTCCCATGAATATTCCTATGATACATTGACCTTGTCAGCAAATACAATTTATCATTGAGTCAAATGCTGGCTGATGTTTTTCATCCTAACTGTTAGTCTTATTTATACACC
Source organism: Saccostrea glomerata (assembly GCA_003671525.1). NCBI lineage: Eukaryota > Metazoa > Mollusca > Bivalvia > Ostreida > Ostreidae > Saccostrea > Saccostrea glomerata. The sequence goes on from PRKT01000193.1 coordinate 304,347, forward strand.
TTATTGATAAAGGAGTTTCCCTTTTTCGGATCATGACAAGGAGCACATGGCAGGTGTGACCGATCGGCAGGAGATACTCACTCCTCCATGGCACCTGATCCCATCTCTGATTTTTTGGAGGTCCGTGTCTGCTCTGCTCCTATTTTGCATTGTTTTAAGAATGTTTAATCCTGAATACTATTCCGTTATCTACATATGTTTCGTCTTAAAAACCTTCTACTTTAAATTTAGAAAAAAATAGGTTAAGAGCTATCATCTTAATTATACTCTTTTGCAGATTGTTTTGCTGTTTACAGCTTTTGTAAGAAGTGTGAATGTGCTCGCTGTTCTACTCAGGTGTCGACTGGTGTAATTTGCTCCTTAGATTTTCCTTCTAAATGCAAGCAGGGCTGTGATATACAATGTTTAAAAAACTGCTCCGAATATAATGCCGAAAAAAGTACCGAAATATCCAAAACAACTAAAGAAGGAGAAATTGCAAACAAGTATGACTCGACAAGAAATGGTGATGGACAGAGTAAAAATCCAAATGGTTCAACGAAAAGTATGTAATTTTTTAAGCTTTACACATACAAAAAGGAAGATCTCAGTAAGGAAATGATTTAAATTAAAAGATAAGTAATGTTTTATTGAGTAATGTTGATGCACGAGAGGCACATATCATCCGATTAGGTTTCCCTTAATCGGATAATTTCAGTTATTCTGTTTACATTACAGTTGTATGGTTGGGACTGTAATGCGCATATGCTTATTTTTATTTGAAACATGTTCGGAAAACTTTTCTACTGTTGAAAGATTATCCTCGTTTTTCTGAGAATGTGATTTTATGGGTCGAATCCTGATTATATCTTTAAATGTGTGGCTTATCCCAATTCACAAAAAAGTTAACAATTAAACAAAAAATGTGCAGCTATGATGGCATAAAACATTGATAGTTTTAAGATTGATTGTTCGTCATCTTTTTGTTTTTCCTTCAAATTTTATTTACAAAGTTATTACAATTTGTAAAATTCGTTCTTCAATACGGTATAATCAAACGGACAATCAGACATACGGACATTTAAATTAAACACACGTTCAAGTATTGCTTTTTAAGACATCTTTCATGTGAGTAAGGACAATTTTCATATCCAAACATTCCCTATTTCAGATTTGGTGTCTCATATAATTCACAAAAAAACTTATTTCAGTGCATTACTGTATTATCGTTGAATTTAGATGACGGATCGCCTATGCCCGACCTTACTGCAGTTATCATTGGAGTTGTTGTCCTGTGCTTACTTGTTTTCTTCTTTGTTATTAAAAGGTATTTTATCATTTTTGATTTAAATATTTAAGATATTAAATCCCTTGCATAAATCGAAAAAAAATATTATTTTCTGTTTTATTCTTCAAAATAAAATCAAAGCAGAAACTTTAAGAGTTTAAACAGATGAAGGATATACCGATAATCTACTATTTGACTTGTCGTTTCCTATTAAATAATTACTTTTCTCGAAAGACATAGAAATGTGTAATTCTCATACAGTAGTTTGTACAATCTTATTAAATAAAAAAAAACTTTAAAATGAAACACATGGAGATAACGATCTGTATTTAAGATCAAAAGTCCCAAAAACAATACAAAACAGCAGTAGAGCGAACTCGGACTTCCAAAAATTTAGAGGAGGGAATGGTCCTTACCTGATTCTTTATAACATGTCAACAAATACAATCCTTACAACCAAAGATACATACTAGATTCCCTTTAATATTCTACCAAGACTCTTTCATATCACTGAAATATTATCAGTAGTGAAGTAGAAACTTCAGGAGTACTGTGCAGCAATATATTAGAAAATTGGTGTAAATCAGATGTGGATGCACTAGAATTCCCTTGAAAAATTTTTTTTTACTAAATTCAACGGCATTTAAAAAAAGATGCGATTTTTTCAAACTCATGTACAACAATTTACAACGATAAATAAAGTAAACGCCTTTTGATATAATTGTAAGCTGGGGTTTTTTTTTTTCAATAAAAAACTTGAAAATTTACTTATCTTTTCAGCGGTCATTTGCAAAATTATTTGGTTCTAAACAAATTCTGCTTGTGCACACAAGTGACGTTTTTCATACCGATTGTTAGACCATTTAGCAAACCGAACTGTCCAAAAATTTTCTGTGAATTTCAGACCCTGGCAAGGTGCACACAGATGATATGAACGGTTGGCAGGGAATGCTCAATCCTCCATGGAACCTGATCCCCTTCTGATGTTTAGGAGGTCCGTGATTGCTCTGATAAAAATTTGTACTGTTTAAAGATTATATGAGCTTCAATACTGTTCGTTATCTCCAAATATTTCTTGAAACATTTTTTATAATCTATAGTTTGAATAAAATTCATCATTTTTATTCGTTTTTACAATGAAGTTCAGATGAAAGTTGACATGGAATATAATAGCAATAATGGTAATGATCATCATAATGATATTTTTCTTAGATCAGATAGTTCTGAAAGTAGGAAATGTATCAAATTTATTCATCCGGGAGCGATAGAAGAAAATGAAGAGCAAACTCAAGTTGTTCCTTTGTCGCAAAACACATTTAGCGACGAGACAAACCCTAATTCTTTGGAAGAAATTGCATATGTAAATGTCAGCGTAGAGAACCAGAGAGATATCGAGTACTCAAACACCACAAGCCATAGGCTACTGGTGGACACCTTCATCAATAACCATCGCATCAGACGCAAAAACAACAAGTTTGAAGAAGATGAATTCGCGGTAAACTTCAGTCTTTTTAAGAAACTACATCAAACTTTCGAACATTTATGGGAAAATAGAGAGTGATACATGTCAATCTTAATTAAATACTTCTAAACAATGCAAAAGTATATAGTGTAAGTAAATCCGAGTGTTTGTAATTTCGTTTTTATCACAACACAATAAGTCTAGATAAATTAAGTCTGTACATGTTTCAGAATTTACCGATTGGACTACTGGACCTGTGCACAGAAGCTTTGAAGACAGAGAACATTTGTAAAAATCGATACCGATATGTGTATCCTTGTAAGTATTCGATTAAAATGACCTTTGACCTTATGTAAAATCATGAATGCCACGAAAATGTCTTAATACTTTTACTGAATACAGAGTTTGGTGCCTTTGAAAAAATTCTACCATAAAAAAAATTACTGAGCATGTATAAGGTAAAGCAGAGTTATCTCTATTTTTCGTCAATTCACACTCTATTCTTTACAAAAGATCCTATGAAAAAATATTTTTAGCTTTAAAGAAAAAAAATGGGGGGGGATCATTTACACTGTTATTTTTCGGTCATTTCTTTTCCTCCAAAATACAATTCCCTGCTAAGTTTTGAGTCGGTTTCCCATGTTCCTTGGTATTTCTAATATCTCAATATAGAGGGTTTCATAACAAATATAATCAACAAATCATTGTTTATCAGGAAGAAAATGAAACCTTCCTTCGAATTCATTAATGCGGAAATGTACACTTGTATTTGTACCATTAATGTTAATCTTAAATTTGATTTTAGATGACTTTTGTCGAGTTGTACTTAATACATGTGACACACCAGGAAGGAATGACTATATCAATGCCTGTTACATAGAGGTCTGCAAACATGTGCTTAGAAAAATTCAATTTTAGACTTTAAATCTGATATCAATTTTTAACAATTGAATATTTCCATGATTATATAATCAGTCGGTCGTCAATCTTTTTTTTTTAGAATTACCAATACTTGCTACATTTGTCTTAGAAACATTTTACTCATTATTAAAACAAGATAACAATCTTTATTATAGGACAGTCAAGGAAAACATTCCTACATTGCAGCACAAGGTACAAAAAAATTAATGCATCTAAAGATACATTGGTTGTATGTTTTTTTTACGTCTAAGTCGAGAATACATTTCACTCTGACTCATATGGTTACGCTTCAAATTAAAGTCTAAGCAGTAAAATCTCTCAATCATGACAGCACCTGCTGTGACACGGAATCTCTGTTTTTAAGGTGTCCTCGAAAGACCCTCAACTTTCACTTTAAAGTACCGCATCGATTACAACGAAACTGTCGCCGCTACTTATTTTTATCGACTCTGCTCAGTTGCAGCCGAGATTTCGACCTTTCGAGCATTTGCTCGATCGGCTTTGCTTATTTACTCTCAGACCATAAAGTGGTGTATAAGTACAAGAGCATATTTACATATATACAAATTACAAACCCAATAAAGGAAGAGAAGTGCCAACTTAGATTGATTAATTGATTAATTGTTTATTGTTTAACGTCCGTCTCGAGAATTTTTCACTCATATGGAGACGCAACCACTTTCCGGTGGAGAGTTGCAAATTTTGTCCTATACTCGGCACTCAGGGCCATTGAGCAGGGAGGGGTCTTTTTTCCTACCAGCACCTACTGTGACACGGGGCCTCGGTTTATACGGTCTCATCCGGAGGACATCACGTCCCACAGGTATCAACTTATTACTGAAAACAGCCCAATATCTTTTTAGCCAACAAAGACAGCTTCATCAATGAGTCAACATTTGTGATGGACATAATTTTCTCAAATTTATAAGTATTTACGTGAGACCAATACTTCTTATAACTAAGTTTGAAGACTGAACCTTGAAGGTTTGCATCTAGGAATTAAATTTCATTGCAAATAGAACAGGCAATCGGTGAAGGATAATTTTTAAATGAATAACTGATGATTGAATATTAATTTTGAGGGGAAAAACAGATTCTGTAAAAATTATTTCAAAATTGTAAATACAGAAAACAAATCAAATGGAATGAAAGGAACAGAGATGAAAAAAGTGAAAATAATTATTTAGCATGTAGAAAGCCCCTTCATATGCCAAATTCCATTAAGTGTAGATTAATTGTCGTTCAAATCATGGCTGAAATAGATGGTCAAAGTTTGACAAAGAACCAAAATAACACAAGGGTATCAATTTTATTTTATTTTTATACAAAAATAACTTATGTAAGCATCACGGACCCTAGTTGTGCCTTTTGATGTGAACACCGTTTTTCTCATGATTTTTAAAATTCATTTTGTAGGGCCATTTACTTCAATAACTCTAATTGATTTCTGGAGAATGGTCTGGCAAGAAAATAGTTCTAGAATTGTGATGCTGACAAACCTAATGGAAGGAGACAATGTAAGATCATTTTTTTTAATCAAAAAGAGGAATTCTAGATCCTTTAAAAGTAATTCTACAACCAATTTCTTGTATCAATTTTTTAAAACTCATTTGAAGATGAAATGTCTCAAATATTGGCCTGAAGATGTGATTGAGCTTGGTAGCATCAGAATTCGACTAGAATCCGAAGATATCAATGAGAATTATACAATCAGATATATGATTGTGGAACAGGTAGTAAACAAAAACATGTATACCGAAAATGAAGCTAAATATTGCGTTCTATTTGAATTAAAAATTAACAGCAAAAGTATTCTGCCTGTTGTCTTTTTGCTACACAGTTTTTATTCTGAAATGTATAGCAGATATATTTTATATAATTAATCATGAGGTTTTTTTCCACGCTAACACATACGTTGAAGTGTTCTAATCACAGCATGATAAAACCATTGTAACTTTGCATGATCAAACATATCTTTGTGATCAAATATTCCTCCATTTTAAAAAATTCGACGAAAGATACTGAACATTGCTCGATCTAGAAAAAATTCTAAAAACAATACAATCTTTGAAAAGGGCATAAAGCTCAAAATCCAAGCAATTGCAGGAAGAGCAAATGAAACAAAAAGGGTATGAATAGTGTTCAAACACAAAGTTCCATAAACAGAGAGAGAGAGAGAGAGAGAGAGAGAGAGAGCGTAAAACATGGACTTCTCAGAACATCAGAGGTGGGATCAAGTGGCATTGAGTAAAAGATATATCTTATCGACTGGTTACACATTCTAATTAAATTATTACAAAAATTGTGAAAGTAGGACTTCGTATTATTTCTTTCAAGCACGATGCTTTTGAGTTTTAATAGCTATATATATGTTTATCCCAAGAACAACGGGACGAGGAAGGTTTGCCAGTTTCACTTCACTGGTTGGCCTGATTGTGAAGTCCCATCAAATGTGGATGATCTTCTCTGTTTTCGAAGCCTTGTGATAAATGGCAGAACTAACTCTGATGGACCAATAATTGTTCACTGCAGGTAAAAAAAAAACAATAAAAAGGCACGTGAATGCAAGATCACCAGCTGTACGCTTTTCTAAATATTGTTTTGGTCTTTTGCATAAAAAATGATTCAGGGGGGAAGTGTTACTGTAAAATTACTTTTTCTAAAAGTGATTTTTCGATATTAGTGATTTTCTCTTTGATGAATAAAATGTGAGGATAACATAAAAATCATAAGTCTTGCTAGCCATATGAATTGTAAATAAGTAAAGCAAGGACCTCATAAACAACATGAGAGGGAACCAGATGCCTAGGAGGAGTAAGAATCCCCAGATAAAATGACAATGGCCTCTCTCTCGGCTTAAAACTTTCCGAAGTACGAACAACAATCTTTTATTATATATTTCATTTGCACTAAAACGTCATTTGAAAAATAAGGTACAAAATGTAACTTTACTCTTAATGAAAATAAAATAACATTCCATTTCATACCGGAATAAGATGGTTAATATAAACACAACATAATAGTGAAATATTCTTATATTCTTTTTAGACGTAAACAAAGAAAAACTGTTATCCCGTTTTTTTGTGTAGTTCAGTTGTAAGGTGGCCATTAAGGTTTACATGTTTGTGAAAAAATATGAAGAATATTTTTCTCAGACTGTGCAGTACCCTTATTTGATTCGTAGTTCAGCTTTATTTAACTATGAATAATGTTTACCTTACAGCGCGGGTATTGGTAGGACTGGTACATTTATTGCTCTGGATTATTTGTTGGAAGAAGGATCTACAATGGAAAGTGTGGACATCATCAACTGTGTCTCCAAACTCAGACAGCAGAGAGCACATTCTATACAAACCAAGGTAAGATTCACAGCCTATTCGTAGATAATCTTTTGTTTGCATTATTATTTTGTTGCAGAAAAAGTCAATTATAGAGACCCATCAATTGTATATCGAAACTGATAGGACAAAGATTATATAAAAAATCCTGGAGTAAAATTCGATGGTTATACATGGGATTATTATTGGAGAACTGTTTATAAAAGAAGACATTTTTGTTTGTTGTTTAACGTCCCTCTTGAGAAATTTTCACGCAACGACTGGCTGGTGTAGGGCTGCATTATACCTATACTCGGCTCTCAGGGCCGTTGAGCAATCAGAGAGATCTTTTTCGTGCCAACATTCACTTCGAAAGGGGATCTAGATTTAAACGGTCTCATTCAATGGACTCCTCCGTAGTGGATTTGAACCGAGGGTTAGTTCCTTAATCCGCTACTCTGGAGCAGACGCTCTAACATCTGCGTCAAGTGGGCAATCAAAAAAGGAGTAGATATAATCGTTGTCTTTGAACTAAGATGTTTTATAAAAATTCAGACATGATTCATAACTTATATTTGTATTTTATCTTGCTAGTAAATATCATTAAAGGTACTTGGACACAGATTTGAAGTTATTATTTTCTCTATAATATTACGACTTATATATTTTGATAGCATTTCACACAAAAATTAATTAAAAATCTAATTTCGTTTAAAAGATATTGAAATTTCAAATTTTTCGGCGGGTTTGATTGACATATCCTTGCACTCTCACAAATTTAATTTTATTCTTAATCCTTAGGAAAAGTGGCAATCTCGTTTTGTATATTTGAAAAATATTAATACTATAATCCAGAAAATTCAGAGTAGACACGTTCGAAAGCAAAACAAACACACAATATATTGTCAGTCCGTGCAGTTGTGGTAAGCAGACTGTGACGATTGAACGCACCCGGTGAATTCTAAATATAAACAATAACAGAACTCGAGCCCTGTTTACAAAAACTGTGTACATAACACGAGTGTGCTCGATTTGCTAAACTCTGTACGCATCTCTTAGTTCGGAATGACGATACTTGTGAAAGTGTTTTGCTTTCTAACATTTCTACTCTGAATAAAATTATTTTTCTTGATAAAAGTTTTAATATTTCTCATTAAAACACATCAAAATTGCCACTTTTCCTAAGGATTAAGAATTAAGTTAAAATTTGTGAAAGTGCAAGGATGTGTCAATCAAACCCGCCAAAAAATTAAAGTTTTAATAACTTTTAAATGAGATAAGATTTTAAATTAATTTTTGTGTGAAATGCTATTGAAATATATAATTCGTGATATTATACAGAAAAAATGAGAAAATATTAACTTCAAATCTGTGTCCAAGTACCTTTAAATGCAATGAAGCGCATTAAAGTGGTAAAATTTTCCGTTTGAATGGAACATTTTGAGCTATCTTTAGAACGTTGTCATACAATGACACAACCATTTCTTTAGAAAAGAAAAATCGGTCAAATTGTTCATTTGAATACCTGTGGAACAGGTATTCCATACATATAATGGCCAATCAAATTGACGGTCTACATAATTAACGAATAAGCACATGTTCGACCGATACATGTGTTATGGTAACGCCAAATTCATAACTATGTACAAATTCGTCGCAAAACGTGTTTTACAAAAGCGGGGACTCTCTAGCTCTCTCTTCTAACTTTTAAAATCTCTATTTCTGTGTAACTCATGTTGCTAGTCGCAAAGAGTGGGGGTGTTCAAAAGTATTACGACGAATAATTCTTTCTCGTTTCTAAAGAAATGGGCGTGTCATTATGTAACAATGTTGACATTGATTAAAAACACCCAAACTTTTTATTCAAACGAAAAATTTTACCACTTCAATGCGCTTCATTATATTATTTTCTTTACTTTTAAATTACAGGAGCAGTACATTTTTCTCTATGATGCTCTTGCACAGGGATTGATCAATATAAGAAGAACGCCTTTATATCAGCTTGTTGATGAAATCTGAAGTCTGTCTCTTTTTATGCCCCTGTTAGCGAAGAATCGGGGTATAGAGTTTTTGCCCTGTCCGTCTGTCTGTTTGTCTGTATATCTGCAAAAAAATTGAAACTTTTATCTTAACTTTTGACTAGGTGAAGCAGTGGCTTTCACATTTCAAAGGTGAATTCCTTGTTACAAGACCTTTCTTTGGATACCACCAATTTTGACCTATTGACCTTGATTTTAGAGTTTGATCCAGTTTTACGAAAAAAATTACCAAACTTTAACCCTGGCAATAACTTTTGAACAGTTGATACTTAGGCTTTCATGCTTCACATGTGTATTTATTGTGACAACCGTTCAATGGATATAAATATTTTTGATTTTTGACCTGAGAGTATGATCCACTTTGAAAAAAAAAAACCCTGCTTCATAACGTTTGAACAGTTGGTACTTGTACTTTCATATTTCAAAAGTGTTTTCCTTGTGCAAGGACCTTTCTCTTGATACCAGCAATTTTGAACTTTGACCTTGATCTGAGAGTTTGTCTTGTATTTTAGAGACTCCAACCTTTGCCAGAAAGTGTCATACGGGGTATCATGTTTCAAAAACACATCTTTTTTTTTTTATTCAAGACCTACATTCTATTCTTTTTTATTGATATTATTATTTTTCAATTATTGCATTTTAGAACTTTCAGAAGAATTCATTGTCATATGCATTGTCTTGAACTGGCAATAAAATTGTAAAACATATGGTTGTTTTCTTTTCAACATAATTCGCAAACCATGCTAAATGACCCTGCTATTATGCCGAAATTAATGAGCCCTAAAAATATAAACACTTCTTTTTTCCTAATGAAATCTGGGGAAAAAGAATACTTTACAAGCTGAAAAGTCCATTCAGTCAATGCAATTTGGAAGAAAAGCAAACACTCTAACACTCTGAAACATCAGAGGTGGGATCAGGGAACATGAAAAAAATCCTCCGTCGACCAATTACTCCAGTCGTGTGCTCTCTATCAGGATCGGGAAAAGGGAAAATCTGTCCACAATTTAGTATGTATATAATAGCTTAACAAAGTCAGTCAGCAATCGACTTATTAAAGATTGTATTTGCTGTCGATAATAGAATTTGCAAAATTATAACTGTAACCGAGACTGTTGATATCCTTGATTCATCAACATGCTAACCAGTAAAATGACATCTACATGCTTATATATCTACTTATGCCATGTTTACAATTTTATATTTTTTGTTGATTTTTTTTATATCGATCATTGTTAGTTATCTTAGGTTTTTTTATAAACATAAAGAGTAAAAAATGAAGGTAACAAGCAGCCATCGATCATCGATCAGAAAAAATTCTATAAACAATACATAAATATACTAGTATGTTAAGAGTATTGGAACATGGTCCCCAAGTAATTTCAGAGATGAGAAGAGGTGCCTACGAGTAGTAGGCATCCCCTGCTGACCGCCGGTCACACCCGCAGCAATATACCGGTAGGTTATTAAGCTTCGTGTTTAATGATTTTTTTTATTGTTAACACATTCCCTCAAAATTCCCCGAATTAATTTAGACAGTAAAAATATTTAAATTGAACGAGAAGTAAGCTAAGTTCCCATTATACTTGAAGCACCTGAAGATAATTTATAGAGTATGTCAGTCTGTTTACTGAGAATTTACATGGTATAAATGAATATTCCTTATAAAGCATTTTTTGTCTTTTGGATTAATTATCATGTATTATCCCTTTTTAGATACACATTCAATACACAAAATTTAAACAATTTTTCAACACATTGGTTTGTATCTTTGAATATTTTTACAAACTGTTTTTTTTTTTTTACAAATGTGTTGATATAAAAATTATATTTAAGTAATTATACACAAGAGAATCTTTGACATTTTATGCTTTTATTAAAGTAAATTGGTTAACAGGGGATGCTTTCTCCTCCTATGAACCCTACCCAACCTCTGCAATATCCAGGGGTTTTGTGTTTTGTGCCTTCTCCAACGTTTGTAATTTTGTTTTGTAGTTTTTTTATCGACTATTGTTTGCTATCGTCAATTTAACATTTACAAGTTGCTGTGATTTCCCTAAGAAACAGGAAATATATTAATATTGTTTTGAAATCAACCATCGTGCAAGGAAACGGATAGGAGGAATTAAAATTGCATAAAACAAACCAGGCACAACCTAGTACGTCATCACTTTAATTTATTAAATTTATTTAATTAGAATATTATTAGTTTGAGTTTTTCCCATGAGAGTTTATGAATATTTACAATAAGATGTATATTTAAGTGAAAGTGCTGAAGGATTCCTTTATATAAGAACGAGAATAAGAATAAACATTTTCAAAGTTCGATATAAATTTGATTTTTATATAACATTTTTAATATGAACATCTTATTGTTGAAGTAATCCAATTTAAAGCATAATGACTACTGAGTATATATTTTATACCTTTTTGCCTAAGAATATATACATTATGTCATCTGTCTTAATTGATGACAAGATTCATAACCACAGCATTTCCTTCAAAACCAATCACTAAAATGACTTATTTTATTTTTTATAACAAATCAAAAATACTGTTTGTGTAATGTGACGTGAAAGGTTTTAGAGAGACATATGCAAGCAACATATTTTCACTAAGAAACTAAGCTAGTAGGAAAAGTAAAGAAAAGGGGTAAATGTGGGCATTGTGTATTCTCGGTAAGTTTATATCTTCTCATTTCAATAACATCATTGGCACGATAAAGAACCATCACGACTCAAAGGTCTTGAGTGCGAAGTGTATAAACAAAATCTGAAACTCCTCATTGGCAAACGATGACGTCTCTTTAGGTGTGATAAAATCCAGAATAGGGTTTCAAACGAGCCCGGTGCAATCAACAATTGAATCAATTCTTTTACTAGCAACAACCAAATTAACGTGTGAAAAACTTACCTAATGATAGTTGCAGAAATACCCATGCAGGATCCAACTTGTGCTAATGGGAGAGACTAAAGATTTAGTAGTGCACCAAGGACGAAGGAAACATGCCATAAGAGTTTGTTGAGTGGCCGATCAAAGATTTTTCCATTTTGATTCCTAAATAATAATTTAAATCGATATTAAACATTGCAACAGCAATTTTCAACCATCATGGGTTTTACAGTCTCTAAGAGGAAATTGATAGACTTTTATTCGAATTCATATTCATTTATCTTTTAAAGGTACGACTAGTTTTGTAATTTGAATATGAACTGACTCGATCTGAAATGTCTATGTAAATTTTGTTTTCACGAGCAGGATTATATGTACATATATATATATATTTAAACCGTTTAGTGCAAAACAATATTTATTACAGGATATGTAAATGATACGGAAACGAAATGCCATATTTTTCTTGCTGCAGAAATGGAGATGAATGTTTTTCTTTGCATTTTTATATCACATCACGTTTATGGTGAGTTAATATAAGGGTTGAGATTATATAATTACTCAAATATAAATGACTGTGCTGCAAAGGTTTTATATATTTGAATTCATTACCGTTAATCTGGAGTTGAACTAATGTCTTTCTTTTCTAGTCTGTTATTTGTGCAATTAGAAATTAGTATATAAATAATATTTTTTAGAATGATGCAACTGAAAAATGTTAACAAATTGTACTTGAAAGTGCATTTTCCTTTTCAGTAAAATATACAAGAATACACGTAGTTCAATTATAAAACAAAACTGTTATTCCTTTTGAATGTTCAGTACTATGATATATCTTACCAGGAATAAAATGCGGGCAGCTTGTGAAATAGTTTATTTTAAAAAAAATAATTAGATTAAAGGTACCATATCAATGATTTATAATATTGACATATACCAAAATAAGTAAATTATATATTTGATGTTAATATTTCATCAAAATACTGCTTTCTATGGGTGAAGTATGGGAATTATCTTGCAACTGTTTAAAAAAAATACATAACACACATCATATTTTTCATGCAATAGCTGTAATGTTATTTATCAAACTAACAAAAAATGTTTTAATATTTAAATTTTAATACATATAATTAAACAATGTTTAAAAAGTAGGAATAAGTACTTTCAGTATTGTTGTACTATTGATGTGTACGCCATCGTGTGTTCTGTTGATGGAATAGTTACTGCACAAGAAATCTATACTCAGTGGCTAAGAGGAATTTGTAAACGGATGTGGTTTAAATGAATGAAACATATGGAGTTAACGAACAGTATTCATGATCAAAAGTCCATAAAACAATATAAAACAGGAGCAGAGTAAACACGTACCTCCGAAACATCAGAGGTGGGATCAGGTGCCATGGAAGAGTGAGCATCCCCTGTCGAACGGTCACAGCCGCCGTTTAAAAAAAATATGTATTAGATGTTAGTTTTGAGTAAAAAATATTACATTGCAGGGAATGCTTTGATTGCAACACAGAGTACAGTGTTCTTAATGAGGGAACCCTGGGATGCCATAGATGGAAACACAGGGACGTATTCCCTTACAGAAAACCAAACAAAGCAGTTCTGGAGAGTCAGATTGGATAAAGTGTACAATATATCACAAGTGTTCATCCGCATCAGAGGAGGTATGTACAAGTACACTGAAAATTTTCTGGATATTGAATTTTGATTATTGAGGCATAATAAGTTTGAATAAGTTTTATTATTTTCAGCTAACACAAACAAAATGTTCCATTTATACATCAGCAACGACACGGACACTTCTCATGAAGTGCTTTACAACGAATTGAGTTTCAGCAATACAATAATCAACGAAGAATACATCAGAAATCGAGGAAAACTGCAAGGAAACACTTTAACCTTACGAAGGGATGGAGAGATCAGACTTTTTGAGTTTAGACCCTTAGGTAATGCATTGTCAAAAAAAATTTCTTTCAACAATCCAATATGACATTTGCGAATAATGATTCTTGGAGTTCAGTTTTGTTAAACATCAGATTTAAAATATCCCTTGACTATAACTTTTAGAAAATACTCTTATGCATTTCTTTGTACTTTTCTTGGGTTTTTTCTGTTAGTTTTAAATCTCCAGTACAATTTTGATTTGCTGATAGCCAGAATTCATACAAATTTAAATTAGTTGTACAAGTGAAAATTTAGATGATTCAAAATGCTTTCTTGTTTCATTTCCAAGGTAATCTCATATTGTATAGGCGGAGATAAATTTAAAATAATGTCACATTAAAAAAACACTTTGCTCATGAGAACGTTTTGATAAAAACTTAACATTCAAAGAATTTTTGATATCCTTTTAGATAACAGAAATACAAATCAATATCATTTTTGGAGGAAAACATAATTCTCTTTATTCTCTAAAAAATCGTGATTACACATCGAGGCACAAAAGTTCAACTCTTGTAAAAGTACCAACTTTTTAACATTCAAAATAGGCATTTATATGCTAATTGTGAGAGCTTTTCTTAATTATAACATAGCATGATTTTTTTATTTATTACAGTAATAAATACTTGGAGTGCACTTGATGTCATATCAGGCGAAATTGTAGACTGCATTCAAAACGTCTCATCAGACAAAGTAAGCACCACGCCAAACTACTATGTAAAAGGGAAGTGTCCTGTTTGTGAATCACAGATATTCCCAAGGATATGCGCTGACATGAAAGGTAAAATGTTTTCCTTTGATGATATAAGAAATATCATTTGCCTCCAACTATACCGTGCCTCGTCGATTCAATGCCTTGTATATTGTGTTTTTATAGAAACGAGACAGAAGATTCAATCAAATATTTCATCGAGTACATCAAGAAAAATTGAAAATGCATATCATGGTATGATACATATAAAACTGAATTATAACTAAATTTTTCTAATTAAATTGGATTATTTGATGGATAGTATTGCAAAATTAATATTACATTAATATATTACAGATGCTCGCTGCATCGAAAATTCTTCCGCTTCCAGTTGTAAAACTTGTGTTGACACATGTACTACATGCCATGAAGAACTGAACTGCACATACTGTAATTCAACCATGTTTGAAAAGATATGCAAGAAAAGATGCAAATCTCTTTGTTTAAATAGTAGGTGATATAGTGTGTGTTAACTTTTAGATAAGGATACAATATAAAAGTAAGTGTCCTTGGGCACAAAATCTACATTTTCAAACGATTTCTTCTTTCGTTTTAGATGAAATTTGGATCACCATCCTGATTGTGTGTGGGGGTTCGTTTGGATGTATTTTAATACTGAGTGTTGCTTTATTCCTCAAATTAAAGTTTAAATTTAAGAAACATAATGAAAAAAGCTATGAAGTCATCGTTCTCGAGGAAATCCATCAAAGTGTTCCAGATCTTCTGAACTTCGAGTTAGAGGAAGAGGAAGTAGAATACTGCAATATGACGTCATACCGCGTGCCCATTGATACCTTCATACAGGACGTAGCACGGAAGAAAACTTACAACACATTCATAGAAGAATTTCAGGTACACGACAGTGGGAAGACTGTTATTGATACTGGTGGTTAATCTTGTTAATTAAAGTTAAGATATTTTGATAAATAAAAACATGTTTTGGCAAATAGAAGTATCTGTGAACAGATATTAAAGAATGTGGGATGTATACATGTATAATTGCAAAAAAAAAATCGCTCTTCATTTTTTTAGTCGCTACCAAATGGATTGACAGATGCTTACACAGAGGCTCTGAAATGGACAAATATGTCTAAAAATAGATATAGAAAAGTTTATCCCTGTAAGTATCTTGTAGTATCTGGGTACACTTAGACATCATACTTGTCCGTTTTGCGCTCTAAATTAGAAACAAATGTGCTGTTCTATTTGTAATCACAAAACAGTACAGGCAAGAAAACCAGAATCTATATCTTTTGCAATACTTCTGTATTAAAAAATTATCTGATATATGCATTTGATGAAGCTTATTTATACTTTCTAATCTGTAGATGACTACTCAAGAGTAATTCTGGACCCAACCGAAGGTTTTGTCAAAACAGATTATATTAATGCATCATACATCAATGTAAGTTTCTGATTACAGTATTATTCATAGTAAAGTTTTAGATATAAGTCTGCGTATTAATAATAATTATGTTATAATTGTAGGGATACGATAGGGAGAAGGCCTACATTGCTGCACAAGGTAATCAAGCTTCAATTCCTAAGCGGTGTTCAAATCACACTTCCGATGTAAGTGTTTGTAGACGGGACCCTTTCCCCTGTATCTTGTATTTCAAGAATTAGATTTTTTATACAAGTGACTCATTGCTATTATAATTGATACTATTTTCTCTGTAAGTATCAGAGAGTAAAAGTATATAAAAGACCGTTTTTTGGGTTTTTTTTTTACAAATAACTAATTTTTATTTAGTTTTTGTCTGTCAATTGCTGTATGGTATTTTGGATATATATATATACTTTTTTTTTCATAATCCATTTTCACCTTTTGTACTAGAATATTTAGTAATTAGGGTCAAATTGTGTCATACAAACCCCTGTTACATTTCTTAAAATAATGTTTCGTTTCTATGTTGTTTATTTACAGATCCTACATCAATTTTTATAAAGTTCTTTTGTTAGCACTTTGTGTTACAATTGCCAAGTTCACATTTAATGTCTTTCGAGAATTTTATATATTTATGTCAGGTCTTTGCTTTAAATTTTCGTGAGATATGGTCCTTTTATTATTTATGTAATGTTATCCAGGTTATTTTCTTTACATTTTTCCTATTATGCAGGCCCTTTTTTTCTCTTCTATAAAAATATTTTTTTTATCGATACGAATAACTTTTATACGTTGTGTTACCGGTATGTGTGTTTTGTTATTCTTTTAAAAAGTTTTTTTTTCACCTTATGTATTTTTAGGTCCATTTTCATCTGATACACTGAAGGACTTCTGGGTCATGATCTGGCAGAACAACTGTACAAGGGTGGTGATGCTGACCAATATATACGAGGGGGAAAAGGTTCGCAAAACTCTTCCTCTGTCAATTTATTTACCAAAACTACGTTGAAATCCGCATTAGGGTTGCTTTTGAAAGAGATTGAATGAAACAAGGCATCATGAAGACATTAAAATAAATTCGTTTGATTTGGATAAAAAATACTAGTTCACCCAGAAACTTGAAAACAAATTAAAATATAAATAAAGAAAAGCAGGTCAATATTTTGAGTGTTAAATGGCTATTCACATATTAATTTACGAAAATGAGAACGGTTTTGTTCAAATTGTGTGAATAAGATGCAGTTTCTGTAATTATGTATAAATAATCAACATTTTTAAAAATAAATATCATCAAATCAGAAGACTTACCCTCACTTTATACAACCTCTCATCTTTGTAAAGTTAAAATAGATTAACATCGACAACTGCTTCTTTAGTGGAAGTTTAACTCGGAAACTTTCACATCTTCTGGCTAATCTTTAGCAAAATTACTTCGTCATAAACCACCCGAATCAAAGAATGCGGGAGTTCCTCATAGAAGTAGAAAACACTTGTTGTGGCCTTCTACTCAACATTTAGTTATTTTGACGACGACATTTTGTTAATCAACAACAATATTTTTTTTGTATGTCAAATCTCTGTGTCGTATACTGACTGTCCTGTTTCATATCAGTTGTAAAAAATTTTATTAATACTAAATTTGACGTTGGATTGTTACATTTTGGTGATACATATATATGGTTCCTGGCGGATGTGAGCGGACAACAGGGGATGTTTACTTCTCCTAGGCAACTTATCCTACCTGTGGTGGGTTTTTAAGAGTCCGTAGACAAATTTGTATTGTTTGTAGATTTTTTGTGACCGAGATCGCTGTCGTTATCTTCTTGTTCGTTCAAACAATCAGATGTTTTATTTATAGATTTCCTGTTTGAGATATTGGCCCCACACTGAGGACTACATTGGACCATTTCACATCAAAGTAGAACGACAGGACAGTTACAGAGACTATACAATAAGACAGCTTGTAGTTACCAAAGTAGGCAGTCACAGTAACTTTGATGCAAATTAACCTTCTTTGGGATAATTCTCTGTCAAGTTGTCAAAATGTGTTATTTTAATGTTGTTTTTAAATAAGCAGCAAATTCATTTGATTTCAGACGCTTAGAATTAGGTTTTCTTTGCAGATAAGATCAAATTAAGATGATAAAGCTAACATATCCGCAATTACAAAAAGATAATTTTAAAAACTCATTGTTTTAAAATGCTAATTAACAAATGAATAAATATTTAAGCAAATTGAAATTGACATTGGAAACAATTATATTCATAATTATATTGTGTGATATAAAGAGATTGATTATTTTAATCAGGAAACTGAAAATCAAGAGAGACCAATGCGCATCAGTCACTTTCACTTTACCGCATGGCACGAAACAAGAGTACCAGAATGTGAAGACTCTATCCTGTGCTTTAGAAACCTTGTTAAATGTGGACTTTCAACATCAGACGGACCTATACTTGTCCACTGCAGGTAAACAAAAAAACCTTCTTTCAGCTTTTAAATATTAATCCAATATATTCATAATTTACTTGAAATATAAGGACATAACGAACAGTATTCAAGCTCAATAGTCTATTAAACAAAACAAATCAGGAGCAGAGCAAACATGGACATATAAAATATCAGAGGCTGAGTCAGGTACCATGGAGGAGCTGGCATCCCTCGGCGGTAGTAAGAAACATTTATGCTGTCTGATAAATGTGATATCGAAATTTTCCATTTTTCACTTTCCATTATTTAAGTATCAATATACCCTTGTCACTTACATATGGGGTTTATGTCTCTATGTTTAATCGAGATTGAATTTTGAATTGATATGTTCTTACAACTTCTAAAACGAAACAAACTACGAGAATTCACAAATAAGTTGATGAAACAAAATATAAAAAACATCGTTAAAAGTCATCAATTTGCAAGTTTTGTGGTCGATACAATGACACTGTCTGCAAATACAATCTATCATTAAGACAAATGTTGACTGGACAGACGTTTTTGTAATAACTGTTAGACTAATATCATCACACTGAATTGACTACAGTTTGTTCCATTTTATCATGACGATGAGAACACGGTGGGTGTAACCAGTCAAAAGGGGATGTTATTTTCACAAAGGCGCATGACGCCACTTTGGCCTATGATGTTTAAGAGGTCTATTATATGTCTTATTTTCAAGCATATTTGAATGTGTGAAAATGTTTGAGTTTCATTTTATCGAAGAGACTGTATTTGTTCTGCTCCTCTATTTGTATTCTTATGAGATTGAATACTTTTCGATCTATCAATATTTTATTCCTATCTAAAGTATAGGTGAACCATTCTGACCTACATAAAATACTTTTTTCTTACATTTTTTAACAGTGCAGGTATAGGTCGCACCGGGACATTCCTAGCTCTGGATTATCTACTGGAGGAAAGTTTGGCTAGAAAAGATCTTGACGTCATTAACTGCGTTTCTGCACTTCGTCAACAAAGAGGGTTTGCAGTTCAGACTTGTGTAAGTGATTGTTGCGCTCTAAGATTATGACACAATTAATACGTCTTTTGTTGCCTTTTTATATGTACTTATAGCATTTTTATTGACTTTTGAGTTTGAAAACTACCGGGTATTCGTTATCTCAATGTATTGCATAGTTCAATGCTTCAATTTATCACATTTTTCTGTTTTATTGCAGGAGGAATATATTTTCCTTCACGAAGCACTTGTGAAATATTTCCTAAAACATCGCCTTATTACCGCCGCTCATCAGCTTCCATTGCAGAGTGTTTCATTAAATCAATAGAATTTACAAGAGTATTAAAAATTCTACATTTACTCAAAAACAAGATTATTGTTTTCCGTTTTGATTATACATTAAGGTGTAACATTGATGTTACATCGATGAGAAACATTTTTTCGATAATAAATTTCTCTTACTTATATCTTACGTTTCGATATACATGTATATACGTATGTTCTGAGTAGTTTTTAAAAGTAAAGGGCTATTGAAAATGAAGTTGATAGTACAAAGATAACAACGATCTCATAAATCCCAACATTTCAACAATCTCGTTAACACACGCATTGCAACAATCTTGTTTATTCCCATTTTTTTGCAAATTTATTGATTGAATAGATTTGTTCGTAAGAGTGAATATTGATAGACTTTCATTATACAGATCCTTAGATTATTATATTTACATAAAAGAGTAGATGGAGTTTTTCCCGTTCACCATTGGACACACGGATGGAGCGACTGGTCAGCAAATGGTGCTTATATTACTTTTCCATGACTTCTTATCTAAGTTCTTTGCGTACTTTAGTTTATGTTTCTATTGTTTAATTTAATTTTGAAAATATTTTTTTCTTCAAAATCATATTATTTATATAAGCAGTAACTGGCACCTATTCACATTCTGTCCACGAGAATCAATAATGCTGATTCCATTTTTAAAAACTAAAATGAAAACAAGAGTTCTAGACTTTAGAGAAAACACCAGTATTTTATTTGGTAAACTTATTCCTCAATTTTCTTTTTAGAAATAGATAACAAGGATCAGTTTTTCTGTGTTTTTGATACATTATGTACTGTATTTAAGGATGGGTCAAAAAGGACTTTTGTATAAATCTATTTATTCCATATTCTAAATAAATATTGTTTAACTCGATATTAGACTTTTGTATAAATTTGATTAATATATCTATTCTGAATATAAAAATTTGTGGAAAAAAACCTTTCTATAAATGCAAAATATCAAAATACATGTATTAGTTTTTTTTTTGACAACTTAAAAATTGTAATTTCTTCAACATGTAAGGTCAAATGCAGTTTTATTTTATTGTATGTATATTTCTTATTTCTTCTACATGATATCAAGCATATTATGGTGTATTATTGAAGTTTGGCTACTGATTACTTCTATATTTCTCTCATCCTCCTATATATATCTTTTATAATACCTTAAGGTATCATATGTCACTTGTAAACTTTTTAAAAAATTACTTTTTTTAACTACTGCTGTGCGTATTTAAAGCCGAACACTACTCGCAAACTAGAGGTACTGTGAGCGATGGGCTCACTAAATGATACCCCCCGCCTCCCATATGGTTATAACTGGTGAAAAAGTCCATGTTTTCTTGTGGCCGGGAAACCGAAAATATGTGTCGGATCAAAAAGTAAAATAGGAGGTGCACAATGGCAACATGTAATAAAGATTCTGTGAAAGTTTCATCAAATTTCATTCAGTGGTATGAGAGGAGTTGCGGATAAGAGATGGGTACCCCAAAGCGTAACAGACGGACGGACGGACGGACGGAAATACCGATTACTATATACCCCCACTTTTCAAGCGGGGGGTATAAAAAGCATAGTCCGTCATATTTCCCGTTCATCAATTCTCTCCCTACAACCCCTATATAAACAGTAAAGGTATTTCGCTGTAGTGGTCAGACGAGTGTACACGAACATCTTACACTGCCGTGCTACTCGGTCACGATAAAATTATCAAATTTTACGCTTTTTTTTTAAAAAAAGGGCAAAAGTATCATGAAAAATACAAGTCAATACATTATTTACAAACAGAAAATGCACATATAAAAACAATGAATAAATACAAAAATTTAAGACCACGAAAGGAATACCACATGTCGGCTAGGAGTTTCGAGTGTGCAATCGGGTGTAACGCAATCGAACTCTGTCTGACGGTGCATATTTATGAGAAGTGTTCAGCTTTAACCAAACTTTACCATACAGCAACTTTCGATAATGGAATTTAATTTTTTTTTTCAAGGAAAATCCATATTAGTTTTCAAGGAAAGATAAAGGGATGCTTACTCCTCCATGGCACCGGATCTCACCTCTGATGACTTATAATACCCCATTCATACGACATGATTTGCATATCTCAGTATATTTTACGCATAAGCAAATTTACTCACATGTGCAATTTTTGTCGTATGAACTGATTTACTCATATGCAAATTCTCTGCACAGTTGAGTTAATTTACACCTGGTCAGGACTAGGTTCAAATTAATTTTGCATATACATTGTAGCAAATTATTAGTTCATATGTGTGAATTTTTCGTATGAACACGTAGCAAATTTTATGATGTATGTATTTTGTTTTGTTTATTGAATAAATCTCCATTTGAAGGGTTGTTTCGGTTGTGTATACATTGGCGTGTGAAATATCAGTTGGTAAACACGGTGGATAGAAGGCAAAACTCTAAACAAGAAGCCATTATCTCCGAGATAAATTTCCGAATTTACAAAAACGAGGACATCTTGCACCGTTCCTGGCAAACCTATGTTTATACACTGACACGCAAAAGAAACGCAACAAGCAGTAATCTACAAATGTTTGATTTTTTATCTTATGATTTTTAAAAATGAATACAGTAGGACTACACTCACTTTTCAGAACATCAGAGATTTGATAAAAATGTTAAATGTTTATCTCTTTTACTTTACTAAGTCAAATATGACTGTTAAAACACCCCCTAGGGCCTCCCAGCCATTCATGTAAAACGTGCAAGACTGTCTTAAACAACAATCGCAGCTTAATTTCTACGATACAATTGGCTCATCAATATCTTGATCTGAGCGAAGGAATTATTCTTTGCCATTTTATATGACCGTTTTTTTTATGATAAGGTCGAATTTTCTCAGACTTAGAGCAGTGAAGCCACCCTTTGACTTCCGGTACAAGTGACAGGTGCGTCTTTTTCCTTATAAGACACACAAGTCCTGTAAGAGTGTAGGAGGACCACTCAAAAGTGTAACTGCCTACAACCCAAATGAAAAGGATTCAAATATAAGTTTACGTCTTTATTCAGTGGCGTCTCTGCATGGAATGACAATATTTCAAATCAAATGAACAATAATCAATTAAATTTACTTTAACAATTCACAATCATTTATTCATTAAACACTTTTGTAAGACTTCAACAGTATATAAACAATCACAGAGATAATTCGAGCTATACGTACATTGTCGCTGTGAACAAATAATCAATTAAAATAACAAAGTTATAAATGAACAACTCATTCGTGCGACCTGTTACCTTACACAGAATTATTAATAATCATAATCGCTGGTCATTTACTTACAAGAAATAGAAAACAACATGCCGAAATGTATTTTGACAATTGCTAAAGATAAATTAAACTTCTTTGACTAAAGAGTTCCCAAAAATAAACAAGGGCGCTAAATTCAAACCTGATGTAAAATATTTGACAAGTTTCCGGAGATTTTAAGTTAATCAAGATAAAGCATTTAAACGACAGTAAAATATCAAAAGGTAAACAGGCGCATATAAAAATCACAAAGGTTAGACATTTCCTTAGCAAAAATAATTAAACTTTGAAATACATAATCAGACATTAAAATAATTATTTCACCCATCAATCGTTTTATACAAATTATAAAGTATTTAATATTAACCAATCTTAGCTCAAATTTAGAAAATAAGTTTTATAAAAATCAAAGAAATTAAAGATAGAAATCTAATAAAATGTGCTACATACCTACAACCCAAATGAAAAGGATTCAAATATAAGTTTACGTCTTTATTCAGTGGCGTCTCTGCATGGAATGACCGAGAGTCGGGCCACTTTCCATACGGAGACCCACAGTGCGGGTTGTAGATATTAGCCAATCAGAATTTAGAATTAAAAACTATATTGTCCGAAAAGTGTGAAAATTAACCATATAAGTAAAAACTTCCAAAAAGGTAGGTAATGCGCAAAAGTGAATGCGCACTTGGTTTCTTTGTCCTTAGCCGAGAACCAATTAAACAAAAAGATAGCCGAGAGGGTTAAAGGCTAAATACTTAATGTAAACAATTTAGACTGACCGCTAAAGCTCAAAAAGTACCGAAATAACACCTATGCCAAAAAGTCAATTTCCCTTCTTTTATGTGAGATTAAATTATTTACCTGTTGACCAGAGTCAATTAGAAAAAAGGTTTTTGACAAAAAAAGACTAAACACTGCAATCAAGCAAAACTTAGTACATCTGTTGACATGTAAAAACATTTAACAATTTCTTTTGTACTTGATTAAGCTGACAAGTTTGTCTTCAAAATTCTTGGCATTTTTATTCGTTTTATTTTGTTGTAAAATAAATCTATCTTTTGTAAATTATATGAAATAAAATGAAATTTCCAATCATTAATATAAAAAAAGTAGTCATAATGCATATTTTTATTGATAAATAGAAAGTATGTCAGAAAGACACAAGGACTGTCTTTGATGAATATGATACGTAAGACCCTGTAATGGCGTAATGTTGTAAATTTTTGCATCAGCAACTCCCCATCACCTTTACATTGGAAATTTCCAGCTAAAACAATGGAGATGCGTACTTAAGCCATTTTCAAGAAGCCTTAGCATCGTTACGGGAAACGAAAGGAGAGTTTATTTTTTGAAATATTGCTGCATTACTTAAGATGAACAGTTAAACCCTCAAAACTTCATAATAATGCCAAATGTTTTGTTATACATGCAATTTATGATTTCTGTTAAGCAGACTCAAACTTGACTTTCGGTTATGGTATGAAAATCGTTCAACCGTTAAATTACCGATGTTTACCAAATTGAAGATATCCATAATTTTAAGAAACAAATTTTTTTCCTTTACATAATTATTTCCTCCTAAAGTAGGATGTTGCGTTTCTTTTGCGTGTCAGTATATTTCTAAAGATATAGCTGTGGTCGCAATCAAGTGCCCTGTAAGATCAATAAGTAATGTCTTTACTATACAAGTTGTCTCCTCTGGAATGCTCCGGAGCCATGGTAGGAACGTGCATTCCATCAATTGCTCGGGCCCAATAACCGTTAACTTTTGATGACTTTCTTCTACCATTCTTTGTTTTTGATTCAGGCAAGCTACTAACATATAAGTTTATGTTAGAGGAATTTTAAGAAACTTATTGAAAGTAAGCATTCGCAAGTATCCTCTTTGGCACCTGATCCCAGCATGAATGTCCAGGGGTTCGTGTTAATTTTCTATTCACAGATTTTTAAGATCAATCACTATTACTATTAATTGTATTTAGTTTTCTTCATCCTTTTCTTTCTCCTTGAAAATACATAATTACATGACTGACGTTTTTCATACTAACTGTTATTTCCTTATCATGACAAGAAGCACACGGCGGGTTGGACCGGTCGGCAGGGGATGCTCACTCCTTCATGGCACCTGATCCCACCTCTGATGTTTCGGAGGTCCGTGTTTGCTCTGTTTCTATTTTGTATTGTTTTATGGACTTTGACATTGAAAACTGTTCGTTATCTACATATCCTTCATGTATCATATTCAATCGGACATTTTTTAATGCCCCCNNNACCCCCCCCCCCCCCCCACTTGATTTACTGTAGATTTACCAACACCAAAAAAATTCCAATCGTCCTATTTCTGCTGGGGACGTCAACCAGTAGATGGCAACAGTCAGCTTTTTCTTTACATCCAAAAGCTTTTCTACAGTCTTTAGAACCGATGCCAAAATATTTTCCAACATTAACAAAAATTTTGATAAAGTTTACTTCTTCGTGTGTAAATTCTTATACCATCGATTCTTTGTCCTTAAAGTATTGAAGTTCCTTTCTTTTTCGTACATGTACAAATAAATAAGTGGATCGGATTTCCACCCTAGTGTCACAATTTGTGATAAATGGCATGGAAATAATCCCTCTGATCTTTGCATCTCGTTCCTTTGCTCTCTCTTCTCTCAATTATTTATCTTCTTCAACTTTTCTTTCTGCTCTTTCTTTTTCTCTAACATATTCCAACAATTGATCTCCATGCAGACCTAACTTTTGCCCAGTCTCTACTTATTTCTTTTACTCTTTCTCCATTTTCAAAGTTCAGTTTAACAGCGTAAGTTATGATTTAAAATACTTCCATCCCGGACGAGCTCCCAATTGTCACAACTTGTGATAAATGGCATGGAAATAATCCCTCGCTGTAACCAAGCTTGAAAAAGAACAAAGAGTAAACAAAAGTTTATCATAGTGCTCAAAAAAAGATATATAACATCTGCACACACACACACACACACACACACAGCACTCGCACAAATAAAAAAAACCCTTAACAATAAATAATAACAATAAGCAAAAAATAACAATAATAGTGTCAATGTAACGACTATAATAACGTCATTTCAGACCCGACAAATGTTTCATTGCAATGTGCGAATAAATTCAAAATAGGAGACACTGACTGTCGTGATCACAGAGGTTTACCAAAGACGTTACCGTATACTGTTTGTAGACACACAGTCGTTGATTACTCATGGAATTACGGTTACGACACTGTCCAACAGTCGCACGTCTTTCTAGCTTTCAACGTTTAGTACACAGGATTTCCTCAAATGTCTCAGGATTCCATAATATTGATCACCTGTTATCTCAACTACGCACATACACTGCTGGTCACCTATAATAACACATTATTTCAAAGTCTTGGTTTCCATAGTCGGTAAAATAATACGTATTCATATGAAATATCTGCATCTGTCGGTTATATTATCTAGTATACATAATACTTTACAAAATACTGTGAAATAATAATTTTTTCTTAAAATGATAAAAAACAAAATCACCTAGCCAACAAACTCACCGCTGCCAACGTTTTCAAATTTTAATTTACAGTCCACACAGGAAAGCTTCTCGAGCACTCACAAAACATTCAGGCCTAATGCACACAGCTATTTTACGCGACCACACAGGTCATACGACATTTTCTTTTAGGGAAGACACGCTTTCTCACTTTTACGGCCTGCTCTGAACTCACACGTCGACAAAATCAAAATTGTACAAACCGGTCTGACAGCCGTGACCAGCTATTCGTAACGACTATACGGTGAGAATAAAATTTTGGCACGCTATAACCAACACAATAAAATTAAATGAAAATTGTGACACCTTGTCTTTGAGGAACATTCAAAAGTTAGTCTTTTACCCAAACAGTAAGGAAAATTAGGAAATACCCTTTTTCTACAAAAATTCACAAATCTGAATCTGTTCATCTCCTTATTTTATATGAAAATATGAGGATTTACTAACAGTATATAAATGTCGTCTGAACGCATAGCAAATTAACTTTTACTTACGTGTGTAGATTCACGTATATGTAAATTTGCACACATAAGCAAATTTTCGTCGTATGAATTGGGTATAATTTAGAGATTATTGTTTGCTTTGCTCCCTATAAGTATAACTATATATATAATGGACTATTAAAATTAACTTATGTTTGTAATCTCCATGTTTCATTCCAAAACATGTGAAAACATAATGGGATGCCCCCCCCCCCCTTCCATGACCACCATGCACGAAGAAACACATTCGTTAGTTTTTGAGTGTAAATTGAACTTTCAATAAAAATAACCCTTACCCTTTAGTGGGCCAGTCTAAGGTATCAAATACATATATATAAACATACATACATATGGAGTATAAGCTCAGGTTTTTAAAGGCACTAAATTTTTAGCAAATGTTGAAATACAACAATTGAGTTACGAGAGAAGTTAAAAGACTAATTTCTGAATATAATGACGTTTTTCTTTCTACATAACAAATCTTTTGAGGAAGTTTATTGAGTGATGTGACTATGTTTCCTACTTATCTTAAATGGAATAAAATTCATAATGTAAAAGATATACATGAAAGAATCGATTAATGATTACTTTAAGCATAATAAGCTTGGTTTAACTTCCAACCTCATTTATTGGAATACTTCAAAAATAGTAAATGAAACTTAGAATGGTATGAAGTTTTTGAAAGATGCTTATACGAGGGTTGTTAGAAAAGTTCGCGGACAAGTTCTATTGTGAGCGCGCTATTTCCACGAAACCGGTCAAACTTTCCAGATAAAATCTTAACCTATTTTCCAATAAATATACAAAAATTTGGTGCTATCCGGTGATCATTGAAAAATATACGGCTTTTTTATTTTGATAAATCTTGCTTCACGGAGCATGCTCCATTTTGGCACGTTTACATTACAAAGAATCTTTATTAAAATTAAAAATTGCACAATTGTAGCGCAAAGAGATTTATGATTAGATATTTTACCTATCGCTAAAGTATACATGAAATGTCACTTGGAGAAATTTTGAATTAAATTGGAGGGTATATGACTGTTTTATAGCCATTTATAAATGATCAACACGTAAAAACACAGCCAATAAATCGTAACGTCATTGAGCGTCATGGAGCACTGCACTACGTAAAAATTATGTGTGTAGACAGTAAAATGTCTAAAAAGAGATTAAAATTTTCAAGATGCTGCCGGGAATTTCCTACACACACAGAGGACAAGTTTTCAAATGGTTGTGACTTCATATAAATGGAAGGATTAACATTTTGAATGATTAACTCAGTCGATACTTCAATACCCTCTTATCGCATGGACGTTGTGCCTATATGGTTTTGCATAGTTTTCATACCTCATCAATCTACTGCATAGACGTTTTTATAGATCTAAAAAATATCCGAATCAATACAATCCGAATTATTACATAAGACATTATAGAAGAAAGGTAACATGTCTTGATATAGATATTCAATTTTAAAGTAGAAAAAAGATAAGAAAAATCCGAGAAAAGGAAAGTATGCAACAAAGCATAACGGATTGAAATCTGGTTGTCTCGTCGCCTTACGTCAAGGGATTGCTCCGTGAATCCTATGACCTCATAGTAAAAATCGTTGTAAATTTTCAAGATTTTAGTAAATGGACCTGATTTTTTACATACTAATAAACAAAATGTAGGAATTTATTCAGACATAGGTCATACTTCACAGTACACAATAGATTTTCCGTAATTTAATGTGTCCGCGAACTTTTCTAACAACCCTCGTATATAAAAATGACTGAATAAAAATGCTTGATGCTCATTCATAGAAACGTAAAAGTTAATTGTAACTGAACTATGTACTTCCTTTATAGTCCATGATCAAATTTTAATTCATATTATAAAAGGGTTTTAACCCTTGTGTATACATTTTGATCAAATATATGACTATAATCAGAGTTCGAGTACTCTGTTTCAGCAACACTCTTTACAAAAATTTTTAAACCAAATATGATGGCGCAGATTTCAAAAAACGATTTTTATCAATGACAATTGCAATCTAAAAACAGAATTAATAATTTTGAAATAATCGGTACTTTTAAAAATAAATCAGTTTGCGATTCCAACGGTTGAATTTAAGTCCTTTAAGCTTGCTTGGGTCGAGAGATGAAGTAAGTTTTCTGAAAAAATAAGTGTCTAGTGTCTTCCTGTCGTCTGTAAAGTTTTCACATTTTTTATCTTTTCTCAAAAAGCGTTGGACCAATTTTGACCAATCTTGTCACGAAACCTTCTTATGTGAATGAAATATGTTTAATCATGAGAACAATTATGGAATCCTTTAAATTTTTTATTCGAAAAAAAAATAGTAACATCTTTTAAAAAACTCTGACGAAGAACCACTTTGCCAGGAAGACAAAACCTGTGTTAAAACTCTATCTCAAGTAGAGGTGACTGAAGTTAATTAAAATCATGTTCTACCAACAGTATTTTTTGGTGCTTAATGGTCAATCAAAGTTTGATCGAATGAATGAAAAAATACTGCGATAACAAACATAATACAAGATCAAAGTAAAAAAAACAATACAAAATAGAAGCATAGCAAATGTGGACATCCGAAACATCAGAGGTGAAATCAGGTGCCATGGGGAGTGAGAATCCCCTGCTGACCAGTCACACCCGCCATGTGCACCTTGTCATGATTGGGAAATAACGAAAAAATGTAAAAATAATGGACTAACAATAATTATGAAAAACGTCAGTCAGCATTTGACTCAATGATGAATGCTGACAAGATCATTGTATCGTCAATAGAACTTACGAAATAATGACTTTAAACGAGACTGCTGATATTCTTGTTTTATCAATCAATGCTTTACCTTGTTTTAGAAATTGTTCATACGTAGAGCATGCTTTTGTGTATCGAATCAACTGAGTAAAGCAACTGAGATATACATGTTTAACTCTGTATGCAGGAGATGAAGGTATATTGCTGCATAAGTAAGGGAAGTTGACGATTGAAAAGATATCTCGGTTATCATAGAGCTTGGTTGTTAGAATACCATTAACGTCATTTTTTAAGTTAAATATGAAAAAGAATATGAAATATGAAAAAAATGTGTCAGACTCTGCGGTATCTTTTTAACTCAAGCTCACCGGGATATATCGTATCGACACAAAAAGGGAAGTTACCATTGTTAATTGACAATACATGTACGTCGTTGATATATCTAAATGTCGAGTTGAAGACCACAGGCAAGCGGTTTTTTTTTCTTTTCATGCATAAGTTATGGACAAATTCTGCCTCTAAAATAGGTCTGCTAATAACGGGACGTAATTGGTACTCATGGGAATTCCAATAGATTGTTAGAAGACTTGATCTCCAGAAACAACATAGATATTGTCAATCAGAAATTCAAGCATCTTTTTGAGGTCAACTTCAGAGTACCTGTGTGTAAAATCAAATGATTTTTAACCAAATAATTTTACAAATGACCAATGACATGATAAGTAAATTTACATTTTTATTGAAAAAGCAGCTGTCAATGATATAAAAAGTCATGGAGTTTAATTTCATATAAAACAAAGTGAAGTTTATGAAGAGTTATCGATCTCAGAAAGAAAAAAAACAATACAAACGTATGAAAAAGGTATAGAAATGAACCTCCAATAATTCTAGAGATAAGAACTTGATGAATGGTCCGCCAATTGTATTAATCAGATACAGACAGACGGAACATTCCAAAGTCGAATACAGTAGACCTTCAGAAATGCGGACCCCAAATATCCGGATGCTTCAGTATCGGACACTTTTTCATCGGGACGGAATTTTTAAATGTTATATTGTTTTGTTTAACCGGTGATTCGGGTATCCGGACGCTTCTCATATCCGGAAAAATTGACTAGGAACCAAAGCGTCAGGATAAATGAGGCTCCACTGTACCTTATGAACATGTATAACAATTGCGTTGAAATATATCATCCAAAATATTATAATGAAATGTTATTAAGCACTGAATTAATATTTTGAGATGTCTTCGGTCCTATAACACACCTGGCCGTGCCGACAAATTGAATACCGCGCGTTAGCGAAACAGGTGAAGGTCAATGTGAATATTATAGGAATAAAAGTTGATATATGAATGGAGAACAAAAATGAAAACTCCTGAGTATCTTTTTAAACCGGTTATTCGAATTGTATAATAAACAGTATCATGTTATCAGAGGAGAGGAATTTAGGGGGCGGTAAGGATGGGTATGCTTTTACTTATTAATATTAGTAGTAGGATGGAAAGTAATTCCTTTATGGATATTAGGTTCGTGTTCAAAAATCACGTTAAATAAGATTCTCGTTAAAATAAGACAGGAGTAAAAACTGTATACTTTGGGGATTTTTGAATGTATTTTCAATTAAGACGTGTAGTATGAAAGACCCTAAATGAAGAAGGAAAAGGAGGGAAACGTGAATATCGTAAACCATGTAGAAAAAAAGGCACTTTAAAAGTTTTTCAGGAAGAGAAAATTCATATGTGTCTCTCACTTCAACGATTTTATGAGCTTTTAGGGACCTAAGGTGCCTTTCATTGTTTTTAAAAGTGTAGATTACCATTTATGTCATACCGTTTATCAAACATCCATCGATCATAACTATTACATCCGGTGATGGGAAAAACCAAATAAAACGGGAAACTGGTTCTCGACAGGAAACTAAAAGTTCATTCATAAATCGTGTGAAAATATTATCAAAATGGTTACTTAAGTATAAAAAATAATGATTTCATTCAAAGGAAAATTAAGTCTCTTATTATTTTCTCTTTCCCTAAATGGTAAGTAGAAACCTTACGAAAACTAGACTTTCGTGAACTGTAATGATATTATGGAAAGCAGATGAATTATATCAATACATGTGATGATTTATATTCAATGAGTTCTACTCAGTTGGAGAAACGATATCAAATTCATTGAATTATTGTGAAGTTCACACGAATTTTGATAATTCTGATATTTGTTCATTTTAATGAATGTATTCAATGAATTTTCGTCAATGGCTTTCATTGTGGCTTTTTTTTTCAAATACAATGTGTATGCTTTCTGTTTGACGATTTTAATTTTTTAAGTAGTTTGTCTTCCGATTGTTGTAATGATAATTTTCAATAATATTACAGGTGTGTTCTGCATGAAAAATGTAAAAGCTGTAACAATGCTATCAGATAAAACTGATGCATCTAAAGCAATTGATGGAGATGTTTTTACGTTTGTTCAAAGTAAAAATAAAGGACCAAATGTATCTTTGAGCATATTAATGGATCACATGAGGACATTTACATGTTTCTACATGAAAGTTAGGGGAGGTATGAAATGTTTTGTTCAGCAAACTAATACGATTCCTATTTCATAGATGTATCAATTAGTTTATAATTTGTATAACCGGAATAATAATTTTAAAAAATAATGCATTTTAAAAAATTTTCATCTAAATGTGTTATTTGTGCTTCAAATAACAATTAAGTAAAATATTTGTTCATTGATAGGTGATTATGACGTCTACATCAGCCAAAATGAGACCATGGTCGGAGGCTTGTGTAGAAGTTTTTCCATAGAAAATATATTGAAACCCCACACTATTCTGTTTTGCTGTTATGGAAAAATGGATGGAAAGAAAATAACAATTATGAAAATGGATACGGAGATACTGAGACTGTTTGAGTTTGACATGAGTGGTAAAGTATAAGTATACTATTTAAATTTTTTTAATATCTACACTTGTAATGAGCATAAAATGAAATATGTAGAAATAACGAACAGTAATCGAGCTCAAAGTCCATTGAACATTAAAAACAGGAGCAGAGCAAACACGGACCTCAAAAACATCAGAGGAGGGATCAGGGTGCTGAGAAGGAGTGAGCATCCCCTACTGACCGGTCACACCCGACACGTGCTCCTTGTCATGATTTAGGAATAACGGAAGAAAAACGTGAACAATTTAGTAAATAATGGTCTAACAATCAGCATAAAAAAGTCAGTCAGCATTTGATTAAATGAAAAAAGTATTTGTTGAATGTCATTGTATCGACCGTAGAACTAACGAAATGATGACTTTAAACGAGCCTGCTGACATTCTTTCTTTATCAACTTGTTTGTCAATATCTTACCTCGTTTCAGAAATTGTTCGTACGTAGGACATGCTCTTTCGTATCAAATCAAGTGAGAGATATGAACTCCGTATGTAGGGCACAAAGTATCAAAAAAGAATAATGAGTATTATTATACATTCACGAGAAATGTTTTATGTGGCTTCCAATTATACCATACATTCTTTTATGTACAATTACATTCTAATCTTCACATATAGTTTCTTTATCAAGTGAAAAGTAAAAACGTTTTGTTTTTTACGCTAGATTGGGCACAATTTCAACAAAATTTGCTCAACTGTAGTGAATGTAATGAAACTTGTGGTGCGTGCCTACAAGATGGTAAAAAGTGCGTAACTTGTTTAAATTACGACCAATGTCCAGAACATTGCCAAGCTCGAGAGTGCAAAGAGGATGGAACTTGTTCTAAGTGTCAATCTGGGTACTATGGTGCTCAATGTAATCCATGTAAGGAGGGTAAATATGGTGAAAACTGTGAACAAAAATGTGAGCAGGGTTGTCAATACAGTTGTGATAATATCAAAGGAGTTTGTAAAAAATGTGAAAGAGGTTACTTCGGTCCTCCTAAATGTGATAAATTATGTGATGCAACAATAACAGATTGCAAGTCTTGTAATAATGTGTCATTTTGTGAAAATTGCCAGACGGGCCGTTATGGTGCAGATTGCAGTAAAAAATGTCCATATCACTGTGATTTCTGTATCAATTCAACATTTTGTACTCATTGTAAAGCTGGTTATTTTGGTGACCTGTGTGATTCTAAATGCCCGGAAAATTGTTTGTTTTGTTCAAATGAATCTTTCTGTGACGTCTGTCAGATGGACTGGCACGGACCGCTCTGTCGGTGTAGTGTTCACTGTGAAGGAGAATGCTCTTACCAGGGACACTGTTCTGGAAATTGTTCTGAGGGATGGTTTGGTTCCAGATGCCATCAGAAATGTTCTTCCCATTGCAAACAATGTGAGGAGTCGCCATACAACTGTACAGAATGTTATCATGGATACCCTCCCCTTTGCTCGAGTAAGCATGCGCGTATCTTTCGAAATTCGAATAGTATATTCTTTTCCATTAAATAAACTTTACACTCTTATATAACCTTCTTAATAGCTTTTATCAAAGTCTTCATTTGTAAAACCCTTTTAGATATGAGTTGTGTTGATGTTAATATACTTCATTTTAAGGCGAGAAGCTGTATATTTCTGAGGAAACAATGACTATGATGATGGCAGGAGGGGGAATAATCCTTGTGCTGGTGCTCATAACCATCTGTATCATCATCATAATCAGAAAACTGTGTCAATCTTCCAATCAAGGAGACACATATGGTTTCATTGAGACTCAAGATATAGAATTGGAACCGATGTCACAGACCAATCCTTACGCCGACCTGGAATCAGCCCAGTACATAAACGACTCCAACAGAATGACTGTGGATGAATTCATACTAAATGTACATCATAAGAAACTTAATCATGCATTTCGAAGAGAATTCAAGGTATTTTGTTAAATACATCATCGATCCCCATATACTTTTTATTGTCCAATTTATTTTTGTGCAAACAACCGCTATATGAAATACGAATTGCATTTTAGTTTGAAAACTTGATAATGAAACATAAAAATTAATAGAAATTTAAAGATCAAGACAAGAAAGGATGGGTACCTATTTGGCCCCAGGGATTTTTGTGCCTCTAATACTGATACAATAGCTTCTTATAAGAAACATGTAGCCCTTGTTAAAGAATCGGTACTGTTAATCAGTTATTGGATTCAAAGACATCAAAAGAAAATCAAAACTTTTTTTTTATTGGATTTTTTCTCTTTTTAAAAATGTTCTTATATTTTTAATAACATTTATTTCTAATAAACATAAAGCACAAGCTTACATTTTTACTAATTCTACATTTGCCATGCATTTGTTTTAGATGTAAGTTCGGAAGATATATCCTTATTTGTGTTGAATAAACTGAACTGGTGTAAAAAGAAAAGAGTAGAGTAATTTGAATAGGAAAAAAACACCTTTGTCGTATAATAATGAATAATGAAGCTTCATTTCAGAAAATTCCATACCGAATGAACGAGTCATATTATGCAGCTATTGATCCGAAGAATAAATCTAGAAATAGATATAAAAAAGTATATCCATGTAAGTAGATGTTTAAATTTGTGTTTTATTGGATTTCTGTAAATATTTTGGAAATATTTTCCTTTTTGTTTAAGTATCATAAATAAAGATAAATTTCAGAAGTGAGTAAATTTGTGAGATAAAAATTTTGAGGATATGAATTTGAACGAGTACGATTTCTGAGCAAATACATTGCATTTTTTATATATAGAACTGAATACGTATGGTGTTTCCTCCTACATGTACATGTTTAATTAGCTTTTTTGTAAAATCTACAGGAAATAGCAGGATCAGCTATGCAAAATTTTTATCTTTCCCATAATTAATTAAATACTTATAAGATCTAAATTCACTTCCAATTCTATCAATAAAACCTGAGATTTGCATTAGTTATAGAGATCAATGGTACGAGAAATAACCCCACTTGTATGCTATTCTGATTTTTTTGTAGATGATTCTAGTCGTGTGGTCCTTGATACTTCCGATTTTCCAGGAAGTTCTGATTACATTAATGCCTGTTTTGTACATGTACGTTTCAAGCTTCATTAAAAATATTTATTTACCATATAAATTGAAGTTAGTTTTATCTAGAAACAGATTTGATTGTTGTACAAAACCTAAATCTGTGACAAATTCCTTCCCTGTGATATGTTTATTGCTGTTTTCATTTACAGGGTTTTCACAAACAACGGGCATACATAGCTTCACAAGGTATCAAATGTAAAAAAAAATGTATATAGCCTAAAAAATGATTACTCTCATTGACATCAATTTTATTCATCCATTTCAATTTAAAGATCATTTGAATAAATTACATTTTAAAAACAGAATCGCAGAATGCAAGTTCGTCAAATATTTAAAAAAGTTTTTTCTTTAAATTTATATATTTATTTGTTCATCTAATTATAAACATATTACGGTATGAAGTATTTCTTTTTTTACATGCCATTTCTCACTTTCTCATTCAAACTCATTCATTTTGATGCATGGCAGCATACTTGTTCTTATATTTTAAACTAAAAAAGTGAAAAAAGAATATAGCCCAAAAAAGTGTCTCATATTATAAAAGACGAAAGGCTTGAATGAAATTGTGTTTCCTAAATATGTGGCGATAACGAAAGTATTCTAGCTCAAAAATCCACGAAACAGTACAAAATAGGAGCAGAGCGAACAAGGACCTTCAAAACATCAAAAATGGGAAAAGTGAGCGTCCCCTGCCGACCGGTCACATCTGCCATGTGCTCCTTATCATGTTCGGGAAAAGGGAAAAAACGGAGAAAAAACGTGGACAACTCAGTGTATAAATAATGGCCTAACAATCAGCATGAAAAAGTCAGCAAGCTTTTGACTTACTGATAAATTTGTATTTGCTGATATGGATGAATGAATTAAATTTTCTTTGATAAACTGTCGTAAAACCTAGCATTCACATATGTGCCGGTGACTTTCAAGATTCTAACTGGAAAAGCATCTCTGCAGTAAAAAAATTAATCGCATACAAAATCACTAGATTTTGGACTTTTGAGCATGAATAGTATTCGAAATGCATATCCAATACATCAAAAATTGTACCATATAATATTTA
The DNA here is from genome assembly GCA_003671525.1 of Saccostrea glomerata. Taxonomy (NCBI): domain Eukaryota; kingdom Metazoa; phylum Mollusca; class Bivalvia; order Ostreida; family Ostreidae; genus Saccostrea; species Saccostrea glomerata. Next base: position 341,247 of record PRKT01000193.1, read on the forward strand.
TAATCAATATATTTCCTGCTTTTTGCTAAAGAAATTAATTTACTTCTAGGTCCGTTTACTGAGGAGACTGTTTTAGATTTTTGGAGGATGGTGTGGCAGATGAGAAGTGTGAAGATCGTCATGCTAACAAACCTTACAGAAGAAGGAAATGTAAAATAACTTAAATACTACATATATTAGGAATATTAAATATTTAAAGGTTTATTGCATCATTGTAAATGTATTTATGAATATTCAGATAAAATATAATTTATTTACGTATTCTATGTTTTCTATTTATTGGGGGTTATTATTTTCACACAAATTCATAAATGCGCGAAATTAATAAGATATATATTGTACACCAACTTATTGAAAAATTGAATTAACTCAACATATGATACATTTGCCGTACTTGTTTATTTACATTTTTTACATTCTGAATGAAAAATATTAAAGTATATGCATAAATATTTTTCAGATGAAATGTTTAAAATATTGGCCAAATACCGAGGCTTTAATAGGACCTTTCCTGATCAAGACTGAGAGACAAAACACCTGCAGAAGATATATGATAAGACATATCAAACTTAAATTGGTAACGTAACTATCCATTTTACAGATTTCGTGTTTGAAAACAGACATACCATTGTTAAAAATCAAACGTAAAACATTTCTCATCAATTTACATTTGGGTACTTGAATTGAAAGGCTCTTTGACATATTAGCCATCTTTCTGTAAGGTCTATCAGCACTACAGGAAGTTCTAATGTGCATTTTATATGAAATAAAGTATATTTTAACATTTCAGGGCATTGAAGAGAGAGTGGTAAAACAATATCAGTATACCGCGTGGTACACAACAAGGGTACCCACTAACGTTGACTCTCTCCTCCTCTTTAGAAATCTCGTCATGAGCGATGTGTCTGATGATGATGGTCCTATCATCGTCCATTGCAGGTAAAATGTCTTAAAATGGAGATTTACCGATATATAATTCAGGTATATCTACCACATATTAGTTACCTTTACGATTTCTCATACCTTTTATGCAGTAGTTTCATTGTGTTGATTATTTTTCTCCAATTGCACCATTTATTCACCAGTGCGGGGGTGGGGCGCACGGGGACATTTATTGCCCTAGATTACCTCCTAGATGAGGGAATAGCGAGTGGGTACCTAGATGTTGTTGGCTATATCCAGATATTGAGGCAGCAGCGCGCCTATGCTGTACAATCTACCGTAAGTCTCTCTCTCTCTCTCTCTCTCAAACATTACACATGTTATTGCACTCATTTTGCCTGAGTGTAAATTACGAAAAAAAAATGCATCCTTGATGTGAATTGTCTTTAAGATTTTAGACAATTGAATTTACTTTAAATTCTTATTTTCATTTAGGATGAGTACATTTTCCTACACGACGCCCTTGTGGAGGGATTTACGAGTGTGCATGAAAACAGGTCTATAGAAATTGCCGACGAATTGTGAACAATTACTTGCAAAACAAATGTTACATTTCATATACAATGGAAAATGCTTTAAATTATTCATTTGTTATTAAAATTTCAATCAAACTTTATCATGAGATGTTTAATATTTGATTTATTTTAAGTTTAATATTTAAAGTTCTTCTATGACTAGGACAAAGGCTGTGAATTTTTTTTTTATATTCTAAGTCGTACAATTTAAGTTTGATTTCAATTATATGTATACAAAATCAGTAACAATTAAGATCTCTACAATATATTTCATTACATTGAATAACCATTAACAAACCTTTTTTTTCATTCTTATGTCGATACGATATATCTTAATGAGCTCCAGATAATATATACTACAGATATACCGCAGAGTCTGACACATCTGTTTCGCATTTGGATATTTTACTTGCAAAAGACGTTAATGGTGATTTAACAACCAAGCTCTATGATAAACGTGATGACTTTTCACTCGTCATCTTCCTTACTTATGAAGCAATAAACCTTCATCGCCTGTATACGGAGTTGATCTCTTTCAGTTGATTGGATATGCAAGTGCATGTTCTACATATGTACAATTTCTAAAACGAGGTAAATTATTGACAAACAAGTTGATGAAACAAGAATTACAGCAGCCTCGTCATCATTTTGTAAGTTTTATGGTCGATACAATGACGTTGTCAACAAAAACAATTTATCATAGAGTCGAAAACTGACTGACGTTTTTCATACTAATTTTTAAAGTGAATTGACGACGGATGCTCTGTTATTTCCCGATCATGACAAGGAGCACACGGCGGATGTGACCGGCAGGGGATGCTCATTCCTGCATTGTACCTGGTCCCACCTTTGATGTTTCGGGGGTCCGAGTTTGCTCTGCTTCTATTTTGTATTTTTAAATGTACTTTTGAGCTTGAATACTCTTCGTCATGTCCATATATTTCATTGATTTTCTATATACAGTGTCTCAAAATTTACTCAGAAGAGAAATTCAACGAAATTCTCTATCTGTTTGATTTCTATATTCGAATTTGTAATTTGTTTTAAATTTAAGCATGAAAGCGCTCGATCTCAAAAAGAAATCAACAAACAATACAAACTTGTTAACGGAGCATATACACAGTCCCCGTGAAAATCCAGAAATTAGATGTTATAGCATGAGTAATCATCTCCTGCTGACAGACTGGTTAAACCTCCATGAGCCCTAGGTTTTGATCAATTTGAGGGAACATTCCATAGTCAAATTAAAAGAAAAAACATCATGCTTTCAATAACAGCCTCTCAGAGACCATTGACGTCCAACTTGCCCTTCATTGATAAACATGTATTATTTCTACAATAACGATTTTCACTAAAAGTACAGCATAAAACAGGTGCATTTAAAAAAAACAATATGTAAAACTTTGAAATATTTTGTTCTTTAAAAATATGTTTAGTATTTGATTTCAAATGATACTTTCTATCTGTTAATTAATGATATATTTATTAGCTATAAAAGTTTTAACCTTATACCTCACATAGTTGTGGAGCTATTGTAAAAATAATTTTTTGATATGTTGATTTTCGGTGAAACCTTAAAGTATTTACATATACGAGTATATTTACGCATTTACATAATCCAAAAAGAAATACAAAAAATACATCTGAAAGTTGAATTTATGGAAAGGAGAACATACACAGAGAGAGAGAGAGAGAGAGAGAGAGAGAGAGAGAGAGAGAGAGAGAGAGAGTTTATTTAGAATATATATAGTATGCGATGAATGTTTATTTAAAGTTATGAAACAACATATCATATTTGTTCTTCAGGCTTTATTAAAGATAAATGATATCTTTACTAAATTATTTGTTGATTAAAGGAATATTCTGTGGTCAAATTTAGTGCAAAAACAAAAAGAAAACATATTGGTATGAAAAACATCAACCAAGATACAAACAACGAAATGTGTTTGTTATTACAACCATAGAATTTAAAAAAAAAATGCTGACTATGTTGCTGAAATCCCTGTAGTATATGAGTATATCATGTATATGGTATTCGAACCAATCGGAGAAATTTGTCGGATACATAACATGTATTGGAATAAAGAGGGGGACTTTGGCTCCAATGTTGGATTTTCCCTCGAGGGAATTCGTATTCCAGAGTATTGCGAGGAGAAAGCCGGTGTAACGACGAAAAATGACCCCCGTAGAATATTGACCAGGGGGTCATTATACTACGTAGAAAAATGACCCAGGGTCAGTATTCTACGACAAGTAGGGTCATTAGTAGGGTCGTAGAAAAACATTCCAGACCAGCAATTCTACGACTTCACACACGTTGAAAAATTACCCCTATAGAATTTTGACCCCCTACTTATTTATACAATAAACCTTATATTTGTGTCCCCTGACATTTTTTTTTAAATTTTTTTACTTTCAAATTTAAGGAGGGGAATTTTTTGTATACTTTACTCCTTTCCAACATACATTTGATTGTATATCTTAATTTTTTTGCCCTGCAAAATCCCAATGAATATTAATTCCTCGATTTATGATTAAATTATGATATTATGATTATATTTTTTGGTTGTTTTTTTTTTATCATTCAAGTGTTTTATTCCGAAAATGGCAAGATATGTTTCTGATCACAATAAAATTGTAGGGAGGCCTCTAAAACGAGCACTTTCAGCCATTTGAATTCATTTTTGACAATCTAAAAACATAGCTTATATAGGCGAGAAAAGCAACGTAATTTAGCCATATACAGCATATAAAATTCTTTTCCCTTAGCTCTTACATTTGAACTTAAATATATCTGTATGCATTCTGCTTTAAAATACATATTTTTAACTACATTATATCAAATACTATACTTTTTCCTGTATATACGGGAAATACCATACACATCGAGAACGCTCTACTAATAATATTTAAAAATATCCCCCCAAAACAGGCAAAAATTTACATTTTAGTGAATAATAGTTCACAGATATCTATAAATTCATTAAAAAACTTATTGAACACTTTTTAGCCCTCAGACACCTGACAAATGGTTGCTGTTACATCCTCTTTATTCTGAGATTTTCTTAGAAACTACTATAACTTTGCAAATGACTTTACTTCGATATCTATCCTAGCACATGCTGTCCAAAAGTTAAGGCCAAAGTAAAAGTTTGGAATTTTTGTGTGAAAGTGTTTCAAACTCCAGTATCAAAAGGTCAAAATTGGTTGTATCGAAAGAAAGATCAGGTCACAAACAAGAGGCCTACGGGCCTTATAGGTCACCTGAGTATCATGTAATAACTTTCCAACAACTGAATTGCTTCGTGTCTTAAACAAGAGGCCATGAAATTCACAATTTTGAAAGAGGCACCATTGCTTATCATAACCACACACTTAGCTTGCTTACGTTAGTTACTTTATACCCAGAGGTAGTTCAGAGCAACAGTGATAAAAAAAATATTTCCAATTTATAACCAGTTGTGCACCCCACCCTACAGAAACCACTAACCCTGGGGGCACATATTTTAAAATTCTGGAAATTTTATCATAAATTTTATTTCATTATAAATGGTTGATTAATACCAAAGAGCAGATTTCGAAGCATTAATTTATTTTAAACTATGTACCCCCTCTCCCTATGCCAAGTACCCCTGACCCAGAGGCCCTGAAATTACTGAGTAACCATTTTGGAAAAAACACCTTTCATCATCATTAATATGTACTTATATCATTGGCATAATACCAAGAAGCAATGGAAAAGATTTTCATAAACGAATAAAAGGTATTTTCACTATATAATCATTAGATCCCCGCCCAAACACCAAAACGCTTGACCCAGGGGCCCTGATATTCATAATTGTGGAAGAGGTATTCGTACTCAATATAACTATATGCGTAGTTTACTGGTTTAATACCCAGGAGCAGAGGAGAAGAATTTTAAAGAAGTAATGTATTTTCTATATAATCAATAAGGCCTCACCCTAACACCAGAACCCCTGACCCTGGGGCCATGCATTCGCAATTTTGGAAGAGGCAGCCTAATTCAACGTAACTATGTACTTGGTTATTTTATTAATACCAAGGAGCAGAGAAGATTTTTAAAGAATTAATGAATTTTTCTCTATATAATCAAAATAGCCATGCCTTACTCCAAGAACCACCAAGCCAGGGGCCCTGAAATTTTCTGTTTTGGAAGAGGCATCCTTACTCATTATAACTATGCACATATTGTAGTTCACTGGTTTAATACTCAGGCGCAGAGTAAAAGAATTTCAAAGAATTTTTGCATTTTCACTAAAATACATGTATAATTAGTAGAGCTCTGTCCTTACACCAGAACCCCTGACTCTGGGTCCATAAAATTCACAATTTTGGAAGAGGCAGCCTTATTCAACATGAATTTGTATTTGGTTAGTTTATTTAATGCCAGAAGCAGAGAAGATTATCAAAGAAAAAATGCATTTTCACTATATACATGTAATCTATATATATCAAGATTATCCCTGGCACTAGAACCCCTGACCTTGGGGCCATGACTTTCAAATTTTGGTAGATGACTTAATGCTGATTACAATCATGCAAACAGATTGACTGTTTGTTGTGAAGGAGGAAAGAAGATTTTTAAAGATTGCACTAATTTCAATGGTTTTGATCCAACTCCTCAGGCTCCAGGGGGACAAAGTCCATGAAATATATGATTTTTCTTTGCCTTTACCCATAAATGCCTTATGTCAAAATTAGTTGAAATAGGTTGAGTGGTTGCAGAGAGGAAGCTGAAAATGTTCAAATGTTAACACACGACGACGGACGAAAACGGATAGCAAGAGGTCAGCTAAGCTTACTCAGGTGACCTAAAATACACCTGGGATCATGTAATATGACAGCCATAGTCCCATATCCAGTCAAACGTTATGGGCAATGTAAAAGTTTTTGCGGACAAACAGACAGACGGATGGAAAGGTAAAAATAATGATTGAGCATAAATAATATATGTAAACTGACGACTTTTTCATAATCCAACATTAGTTTTTTCGATTGGTAAAAAAATCCTTAAATCATCATATGTTAATACTTGTACAAAGGGAAAAACCGATACTTCATGTGCCAATTTTTGGTATGACGAAAACTTCTTTTTGAGTTAATCATTTTATGCTACAACCCCCATTTTGTTGAGGTTCTGTTGACACTGGGAAAAGACAAAAGATATTTTAAAGGTTTTGAGCAAACAATTTTTTTGTTTCCCTGGTATCACAGCGCAGAGGCAATTTAATTTATTTATTTTACTGTACTTATTTTTACTAATTTAAGCATGATCCCTACTTTTTATATGAGAAGTTTGAAACTTCATTCACAGAAAACCAAATATTTTATATAATTTTCTAGGCAAGTGCAAGTGTTATTTAAGCTTAAAAAATTTTAGGAATGAACACTTCATATCATAAGGCTGCTTTATAGTACCCATATGCATTTGCCAAACAAGAATATTCCTACCAAAACGAATGTTTTTGCATCAAAAAAATGACAAGGGGTCATTATTCTACGTGGTCATTTTTCTACAATGCACACGGAGAAAAACGACCCCAAGGCCATAATTTCTACAGAAAAGTGGGTCATTTTTCTACGTAGAATATTGACCAGGGGTTCAAATTTCTACGTAGAAAAATGACCCCCGGTCAATATTCTACGGGGGTCACTTTTCGTCGTTACACCGGCTAACAGGAAAATTCTACTCAATAACACGATTCAAAAAATATCTTTTTTCCCCCATAGTATCTTACGATCTACATGTATCTGAAGCATTTTAACAGCCATTTCTGAAAGTATCAATGGAATTTTGTGGAAACTGATTACAATCTATATTTTTGCACATCAAAATATTCCTTGTGTGAATATAAAACAGAGAACTGTTATTCAATGATAAAATCAAGAATGGTTGCAATCATTGCAATAAAATTTCTACGAAAACTTCCCAATGCGTTTACTGTATTTTTGCAACTGCTCTTCGACCTAGTTCACAACTCAGACAAGTCTATATTAACAACACATCACACATTGAATGTGGAGCTCTTATCAAATTCTAATTTTAGTCACTGTATTGCGTCGGCTTGCATGTGAAAAAAATTCAAAGAAGTTTGTTTATTTTCGCTAAAAAAAAACAACGGAAGCCAAAAAGTGCCTCTTTTATTCACACTGATTAAATATACAAAACTTGAGAATATTATTTGAGGACTGTACCAGGTAATTCAAATCTATAATCATGACTCATAATGAGTTCCCCTAAATAATTTGTTTCAGGAATTCATATACCTATGTACAGATAACACTGTTTAATTAATCAGTTTCTGAGGTCTATTGATTGATTGTGGAGAAAAATTTTTGAATTATTGAAAGGAACTGAAGGTGAAATTCGATGATAAAGAATGTAAATGAAGCTCAAGTGTCCATTTAACCCCCTTCCCCGCATTCACGCATTTTAACGCAAAATCATGCATCTAATGTTTCCCGGAACTCATTTTCACGCACTTTCAAAAGTATATTTAATTTTCAATTTAATCACAGTTCCCTTCCATTATATGCTTGGCGTTCAGATTTTAGAACGCAGTTCGCAGTTCGCTATTCGCAATTCAAAAGTGGACTGCGTTCTAGAACGCAGTTCGCAATTCAAAATTTTAACTAAAGCTGTGTGGTCTGAAATTTTGGGGGTGGGGTACTAGGGGCCAGATACCACTTCTATGAAAAAATGGTGATGGTACCATCTCTAGTTTCCGAGATATGGTTTTCTAGTTTTTAGCCCTACTATATAATACTATACGAATAAACATCGGGCTTGGGGACATCGAAGTCCCCTACCCTGGAGTCTGAAATTTTGGGGATGGGATACTAGGGGCCAGATACCACTTCTATGAAAAAATGGTGATGGTACCATCTCTAGTTTCCGAGATATGGTTCTCTAGTTTTTAGCCCTACTATATAATACTATACGAATAAACATCGGGCTCGATATTTTGAATACATGTTTTTCATTCCTATAAATAGAATGCAAACTCCTTCTTGTCATTGTTTTCTTTGGAAAAACCCCCTGGATTTTATACGAAACTATGTCTAGCTTGATTGCTAATGCCTTGTGGGTTTGACTTGATCTTTATTCAAGGTTTTTTGTGCACGTTCAATGTCACAGGAAGAAAATAGATATATGTCCATAGGACATAAATGCCCCGCCGAAGGTATACCGGGGTAGTACTAATGCAGCATGAAAATTTGTATAAAATTTGTTCAGAATATCTTGAAAATGATGCAGTTGAATACTTACATCAGTATGTATCAGCATATGAAGTTTCAGAAAAGTGAAGTCAAGGTCAAATGAAAGGTCATGGTCAAAAACTTGTGATACAGTAGAATAGCTCTCATCCGTATGTATCAGCATATAAAGTTGAAAAAAAAACCCATTATGAATGGTTTCTTTAAAATTCACATAAACACAATTTGATAAAAATGAGGTCCAGGTCAAATGAAATGTCAAAGACAAAATGTTGATGTAGTTGAAATGCTTACATCAGTATGTATCAGCATATTAATTTGACACTAATTTGGAAAAGTGAGGTCAAATGAAAGGTCAAGGTCAAAATTGTTGGTGCAGTTGAAACTTGAAAAGTTCTCATCAGTATATGAAGTTTGATAAAATATCTTGGATGGTTTCTTTAAAACTGAGTTTAACACTAATATAAGAAAAGTGGTGAAAGTTCAAAGGAAAGATCAAGGTCTAAAATAATGATGCAGTTAAATAGCTATCATTAGTATATATCAGTATATGAAGTTTGATAAAAATTCTAGGATGGTTTCTTTCAAACTTAGCCAAACACCAATTTAAGAAAAGTGTGATAAAGGTCAAAGAAGGGTCAAGGTCAAAAAGTTTGATGCAGTTGCATAGCTCTCATATGCATCAGTATGTACCAACAAGTGAAGTTTGATAAAACCACCTTGAATGGTATGTTTAAAACTAACAAAACACTCATTTCAGAAAAGTGAGGTCAAGGTCAAAGGAAAGGTCAAGGTCTAAAATGTTGATGCAATTGAAAAGCTCCCATCATTATGTATCAGTACATGAAGTTTAAAAAAAATATCTTGGATGGTTTTTTTCAAACTGAGCTAAATACTAATTTAAGAAAAGTGTGGCCAATGTCAAAGAAGAGGTTAAGGTCAATTAAGTTGATGCAGTTGCATAGCTCTCATCAGTATGTATCAACATGTGAAGTTTGATAACACCATCTCGAATGATTTCTTTAAAACTGAGCTAAACACTAATATAAGAAAAGTGAGGTCTATGTCAAAGGAAAGGTAAAAAAAATGTTGATGCAGTTGCATAGCTCTCATCAATATCCATCAGCATACGAAGTTTGATGAAAATATCTTGGATAGTTACTTTAAATCTGAGCTTTGAACTGAGCTAAAACCGAAATAAGTGTCAGATCAAAAAGTAAAATATGAGGTGCACAATGGCATTATGTAATGAATCTGTGTAAGTATTATTAAAGAACTGCGAACGTTAGTATTGTTCTCCTGCCTACCTCCAAGTCAGTTTTCAAAAGTTTGGATATTTGAATTATTTTTT